>JAPPVO010005246.1:0-22543 GCA_030407325.1 Camellia japonica | reverse complement strand
AAATCGTTTTTGAGAAAAACAGATTTTTTGAAAAGAAGTGCCAAACATGGACTGCTTTGCCAGATTACAGAGTCGCCACCTAAATATTTTTTTAAACGGGGGAATTTAGGAAACCCTGACTCGGTGCCAAAGGCCACTTGTCCGTCATTACCAAATGTCTTGGCTCGGGAGCTTGGGTACGATCGGGGAAGGTCAGCTATGAGCACTCCCTTTCGCCCGGTCCGAAGACCGGCCTCTACTAACCGTGATATCCGATTTTGAAAACATTATGCGTTCTTATACCGGTTATTAGCCTAGATTTACTACGTTATGCGCACAGCAAACAAGTATAAACTAGATCGCCTAATTTGGAAATAAGCATTGCATATCCGTCTTGTTTGGAAAACTATTTGAAATTGCTACTCGCGAGTAGGCTAAAACACGGATTTCAATGAGTATTCCCAACTCAAGTAATCCAACCTCCACCCACAGGCATTCAAGCAGTTTATCACATAAGCACTTAGCCGCATGGCAGACATACTGTCATGTTAACATTCACACGCATGCGACATGCTAAAGCATAAAACTTACATCGTACTCCGTGCCAAAACAAGAAACCAGTTAGCAAAACATGCATGACCTAGTTTATGTTAAGTGACTAATGCATCGCATACGGAATGTAATCTAGACAGGCTCGGCTATCCTAAGCATGGCACATGAAATGCAACAACTATCACGTATTCAATTTGGAATTGAAAGTACGATGCAGTTTGTATGATGTACCGAGCCCGATGTATGTAAACAAATGCATGAATGCACGCATGCATTGCATAAGGTATGCTAATTTAGATGTGCCCTAATCTACCATCATAAGCGGGTGAATAAAAGGGAGAAAGAAGTGGGGATTGGAAGACATACACCCACTCACACACACTTATTACAAATGCGCCCTCATTCGGAGGGACCAAAAGAATAATACAGTCCAAAGAATAAATGAATAAATTATTACAAAATTCTAATTATTAAAAATAAATCAAATAAATAAAAGAAATGGGGCCTCAGCCCTGCCTCGGGATGCGCGAATGATGCATGCTCGTTGCGACTTGCCCGGAAAGCCCACACCGTAGCACTGCTGCTTCTGTTTCTACTGCCCTGCCTCTCCAAAAATTCCCAAAGTCCCAGGGAACCTTCCTTGTGTTCTGCTGAGTGCCACCGGCTGGAGGAAACTACCATCGGCTACTTGTGGTGGCCACCGACTGCAAAATATTCTATCGGCCAGAAATAAAGTGCCGGTCGGCACTATTTCCTGCCGGTCGGCACAAAATTCCTGCAGAAGACAGTTTGACAGCAACAGCAGGCAGCCGTGCATGGTTTTGGATTTTTGAGCATATTTATGCATGGCCAATGCTTCCTATCATGAATGAGACTCAAGGAAACATGGCTCTTGGTTCTAGGGCTATCAATTGTGCACCTTGGTGCAGGATAGCCTAAGATACCAAGGTTGCATTTTGATATAAAAATGCATGCAACACAAACATGAGAATTAAGTCCCTATCATGTTAATATCAAGGGCCCTAATGACATGGGAATTGAGGTGTGTTTTGTCACTTAAGGTACAAACACCCCTCACCTCCCACACTTGGTTTGACACCCCAAACCAAGTAATGAAATGCAATTCAAGCAAGCATGTATCAACAATGTATTATGGAAGCTAGGATGCTAACACACTAAGTACCACATAACCAACACATTAGTCATGCAAAATACTAGAGTGTACAAGATGCTAGTGTGATGCAAACATGAGCCAAGTATGCAACGGAATCAATATGCTACAACACCTAGTGGACCAAGCATGCAACTAGCATGTGATGAGCATGTAATGATGGCCTAACCATAATGAGGCAGCCCTCAAAACTCCCCAAAAACAGTAGCAAAATGTGCCCAAAATGATGACCAACACTCATGCAAGCATGCAAGGTAATAAGCCCAAAACCAAAGGCACCAAAGAGAGCACTTTATTACCATTTTCAAAACCATTCATGATATGAATTAGGCCACCACAAACAGAATATTAGCATGCAAAATTTCGCCCAAAACCCACATATGGCGGCCCCAAAATGTGTTAACCATGCAAGCATACACAAGGCCAATTCCTAGACATAAAAGGGGACACCCTTGAAGCATGAAAATGGTCACATATGTAAACATACACACATGATTTATGGACTGAAATAGGGTCACAAATGATGCCAAATCATGAGGATGATCAATGTTGAACATGCTAGGAACCAAAATGCATGAGGCTTACAAGCCTAGAATACAAAGCAACCATGTCAAGCACACTATTCACGGCGAAATCAGTGGCTCACAGCCCTAAAACATGGCAAATCAAGACCAACATCTTCAAGATGCTAAGCTAAAAACATGGAGATACATGAGGCTAAACACATGGCATGTTTCTAAGCAAAATGGAATATTACAAAGCAAGTATGGGAAGCATGTTAAGGGCCACGAAACCAACCTTAGATAGAGATCAAACATGACTTAAAACACCCCAAAAAGTTCTGAAATGAAGCCAAATGCAAGCATGCACACATGCTACCTCATGAGCCAAAAATGGAAGCCAAAGAGGGACAAAGGGGAGAGGGGTATCCCTCCCCTATTTGAGACTTGAAAGCACCTCCCTCACCACTGAAAACCCACTGGTTTTCAGTGGTGAGAAGACCAAAACACTGAAGGTAGACAATGCTCCAAAAAAAAACATAAAAGGACCAAAACAAGGCCTAAAAGAGTGAGGCTTTACTCAAATACAAAAGTGACCTTAATGAAAGTTCTTAAGCAAGTAAAAACAAGGTTTTTTTTATGTTAAACACAAATCCAAAAACACAAAGCAAGAGGGGTAGAAAGTTGTTGCAAAAATGGGGAATCTAAAGTGATGTTCTTACCCTTGAAGATCCAATGAAGAACAAAAGGTCCAGCCCTCTTCTAGTGATCAAAACCAGTCCAAAATCACACAAAACAAACCTCCAAGCCTCCCAATCTCAGATTAAGGTGTAGTAGTGTGTGTAATGGTGCAAAAGTAAGGTGAAATCACACTTTTTGGTCCAAAACACACACACAAGAGGAGAGAGAGGGAAAATATAGAGAGAGGAGATATATGACAGAGGTATAGATACACAAGCTCTGGTTTTTTTTATCTCAAATGGCTAACCCTTGAGCAATGGAGAGGGGTGGTCTTTATATAGGCCAAGACCAAGCCAAGACTTAATGGCTAAGCAAAGGAAAAGGCTCAAAGGGGTCAAGGGGGTGCAAGGCTTCTTGGAGAAGCCAAAACAGCTGGCCAAGCTTCTCCAAGAAGCTTGGCCAAAAGGGGTCAAGCTTCTAGAAGCTTGAAGGGGTTCAAAGGGCAAGGGGGTCAATCCTATGCACGGGGAGGGGTGATGGTGTAATCCAGCTGGCACAGCTGGCTGCACAATCCTCAGGGGGGTTCAGAAGGGTCACCGGCCAGCCAAAAACGTCACCGGCACAAAAAAGTGCCGGTCGGCAACATATAGTGCCGACCGGCCAAAGTTTTTGAGAAAACAGTGCCGACGGACAAAAGGGAGTGTCGGTGGGGTGTGGTGGCAGCCGGTGGGATTCAGGGATGGCTAACAAGCCTCCCCCTACCCTCAAATGCAAAAACACAAGTGTTTGGTGCCAAAACCGAACACGAAGCAGCCGAGTCAAGAGGTCCTGAAACGAGACGAGCTGCCGAGGCCTCCGGGAACTCGAGACGAACACAATCATGGATAATCACCGGGTGTCCAAGCGGTGATGCCCAAGTCTTGAGGACGGTCAAAAATGGGGTGTCTACACAACCATAACTGAATGATCCAATTGGATTTCATGAATATCATCGCTACATTTCTTAACTATCCATGCCTTTGTATCATTAAAAGCTTCTTCCAATTTTTTCTCTGCAAAAGGACAAACAATACGATTCCACTTATTTCCAACTTCTCACCTTTTTGAAAATTGCTCCATTAGTTTCACCCGTATAGCATCAACAAGATTAGTTGAAAACAAATGGTGCTTATCCCTAATCCATGAATTAAAAGATTCTGCAGCATTTGTGCACATTTCACCATACCTCTTGCCTTGAAAATAAGCGTTACACCAACACTCATTAGGCAAATCCTCAAGAAACTTTTGAACATTACAACCACAACGACCCTTAAATTCTTCAAATAGCTCATTAAACAACTCAATAGTAGGAGCATATGCACATCTACTAAAAGGAGTGAGCAAATACTCTTTAGATTCATAACTTTTCACTGACAAATAAGTCTTCAAGTTTGTTTTCAAATGCATTGGACAAGAAGAATGAGAAGACAACGAAAAGACCTGAGCTAAAGCTTTCAGCTAACCTCCATGTTGATCAGTAACAAACGTAATATCCCTTCCCGGAGTCAAAATAACAAATAACTTTGACAAGAACCAATGCCAATTGTCATAACGTTCACTATCAACAATGGCAAAACATAATGAATATAAACCTACAAACAAAATATATACACATTATTTGTAACAAATAAAAAAGATTACAAAACAAAAGCAAAACGCAAAGTATATAACATATAGCACCAACCATAGATAACTTTATCACTGTATTACTACAACAATTCAATAAAAAGATACAACATATAGAATCAATGCATAATAAATTTATCACTGTATAAATATAAAAATTTAACAAAAGTATACAGCATAAATTTATCATTAATTGATTGAACATACTCAATAATCAACACTCTCCAGTAACAAAAATGATAAAATTATCATTGTTTTAATAATAATAACAAATAGACACAGAATATACCTTGGTTACTGTCTTTTTCCCTAGCAGCCAATAAACAACCTTTGTGTCTTCCTTTCAAGAAAGTTTCATCAAGTATTAACACAGGCTGACAATACTTGAAACCATGAATACATGCCTCAAAAACGAAAAACAAGCACTTGAAATGTCTTCCTTTACTATCAATATGAAATTCCATATAAAAAACACTCCCCGGATTACAATCATTAGCGGTATCAACATACCAACGAAGATCGTCAAATGAAGATGAATAGTCACCAAAAACATCCCTTGTTTTTTCAACACACATCCAAGCTCGCCGATAAGAAACTTCTGTTCCATAATAGTCCTTGAAATCACAAACCACCTCATTAACCGATGTCAAAGCCTTATTATGAACCTCACTTGAAATTAGCCCACCAATCATACTCAAAGTCATCCTAGTATGTTTAATTATACGAAAGAAGATCCACACGTATGAACATCATCAAATTGTTTAATAACAAAAGCTTTACTAGAATTTTCCACTCTAGCATGCACGCTCCATAAACATCCCAAATCAGCCCTTCTCTTACAATGAATAGTGACACGATCCTTGTCATTCTTAACAAAATCAAAATCAAAACCGGAATGAATAGAATACTTTGACAACGCATCTCGAAATTCAACAACTCCTTGAGCAAACCTTTGACCCACTCCTTTTATACAATTAACCCACCTATCGGAGAGCAAAGGTTTCCGTTGATTTAAATAAAATGAAGGCAAAAAATCAGTTTCACAAACAACACTACTACTACTACCAGCTTCACCATCACAAATCATATAACCTTCACCCAAAGAACAACACTTAACAAAAACATCAATACGATGAATATCACAAGAAAGTGTGAGTCCAACCATAACCTCCAAATCCTCTTCACTTTGTAGACCATAATAAGAATGTATGGGCATTGAATACGATATATTCAAAGAACTACCAACTAACTACTCCACTTTGCACACAATTTATATACTAAATCCTTGAAATTAAATCCATCATTATACTTGATAACCAATGTCACACCTCTAAATTTGCACATAAGAAACAAAGAATTTTCCATCACTATAAATCTTGCGACAAACAACAATTATATTTTAGCAAACAACTCAAATAACCTAAAGCAAAATCTAATACAGTGATAGAATTATCAACCAACTCAAACACATCCAAAAACCAACAGTGATAAATTTAACAATTAACACTACCTAAGACCAAGAGCATGAACAGTGAATAAGGCTTACACTTATTGGGCATGGTAACTCGGTTTGAATCTTACCATTATATTACGCAACTTTTTCATCTCTTATTCCTATACTCACTGATAAATTTATCAGTGTTGAAAAAGTTAATCCAACGATACCCCCAAACTACTCAGTGATAAAATTATCACTGTAGAAAATCAGAAACCAACACCTGTGTTCAACCAAAACAATTTTGTAACCAAAAAAAAAATCTAATATTCATTGCATATACATATCTCAAAGCTTTCAATATCATGATAAAAATACAAATTCAATCGCAGAAACAACAGAATAACAACAATATCATAAACAAAATCAAAATCACAAACTCAAACTAAAAAACACCAAAATATCGAAATTGAAATCAAAATCAAACATACCAGTTGAGCTCCATCCACAAAATCGCAAATCACAAAATCTAACTATACACCAAACGCGAAATCACAAAACACGAAGATTTACAAATTTATAAAAAGAAAATCACAAATCGAGCTCCATCCATGAGATCGCAAATTGCAAAATCCAAATATACACCAAGCGTGAAATCACAAATCGCGAAGTCCCACAATAATGCATTAACAAATCGCGAAGTTCTACAGAAATCTAAATCACAAACCCAAATCCAAACTCACATTACAGTATTTTGATGGCAAAAATCAAATAGAAACGTGCCAAAACAAGGGAAAACAAAACATGGGTAAAACAGGTACAAAAAAAAGACTCCAGGACCTATTAGTGCACAACATCAATATTCAGGACTAAGAAGAGAATAATTATAAAAGTAGGACCGGCCAGTAAAAAACCCTATAAATAAATATGGACTAAATTATACATGGGCCTAATAAAACATTTGGGGCCCTTTAAATTAATCTTAAAACCAAAAAAAAAAAAAAAAAAACGGTTGGGCCGGTAACAATTTTTTAAATTTGGGGACCTTATTTTTATAGCGACCCCGGTCTTTTTCCATTTGGTTGTTGTATCCGGACTTACGTTCCGAAGATCCTGTTGTTATATATTTGTTGTTGTCGTCCTTTAATTCCTTATTTTTGAGTTATAGGATGTTTTGGGGCAGGTTGGTTACAGGTTGGGAGTGTTTGGGAGCAAAGGGTTGCTGCCTAGAATTTTGGTCCTTCGCTCGAGCGAGCTCTTTGTTTTTGGTCCTTCGCTCGATCCAGGGTTTCTTCACTCGAGCGAGAGACTACGTCTAGTATAGACCTGAGAGCTGTATTTATTGGCTCGAGCGAGCTTTCGTTCGCTCGAGCGAGTGTCTTCAAGTTCTTCACTCGAGCGAGCCTTCTGTCGCTCGAGCGTGCTTCTGGGTTGCAGACCTGAAGCATCGTGTTGTTGGCTCGAGCGAGTCTTTCTACGCTCGAGCGAGTATTCTTGTGTCTGGTCGCTCGAGCGACCAAGTCTTCGCTTGAGCGAGCCTGTTTTATTTAAATACACAGTAGCGGTTTTAAATACACTTTTCATCCTCTTTTTGATTTCAGAACCCTAGGTCCGTGTTTTCTCTCTCTCCACTCACCTTCTCTCTTAGGTTTCATCTTATTATAGGGTGTTTCTACCCTAGGTTCTTTATTAAAAAGATAGAGGGTCACGAGAGCTTTACTTTAATCTGAGAGTTTGGCGGTTTGGAGCACTTTGGATTTTGGGTCATCATCTCCATCATCTCCATTTGAGTTCTTCACTTTGAGGTAGGGATTTCCTACTCCATATTATAGGTTTTGTCCTAAGTTTTGGTATTTTTGATATGTTGGTGTCGTTTGGTAATTTTGGGAAAACTAGGGTTTGTATCATAATTTGAGAAATAGGGAATTGTTTATGTATTAAATTCCATGTGGTTATGAATCATGAAAAAAATGACATAGGAAGTGTCAAGTTGATAAAATTGAACCTTAGGGTTAATTTTGAGAAAAGGGGGAAAAGTCCTAATTGTTGTAACAAATTAATTTGCATAATTAATTTAGAGAAAAGTGTAGAATTAAGTTAAATTCTTGAAATTGGGAGATTATGAGATTAAATGGTACAGTTGGATAGTTTAATCACTCACCTATGAAAGTGTTGAGTTTATATTTGTTGATACATTTATTTCCTGTTTAGAAATAACTGTTTTGGGCTATCGGTGGAGGATAGTCGTGATTGTTGTAGACATTGCATGCTGATTAGGGAAAACTAAAACTAATCACATGGAATGAGTCATTGAATATGACAGTTGAATTAATACAGCAAATACGTGTATTGATTGTATATTGTTTGGGAGGAGATAGGGGATGTACTCCATGGTTTGAGGGAAGATAGGGGATGGACTCTCAAACCTGTTTGGGAGGAGAAAGGGGATGGACTCCATTAGTACAGTAAATCTGTGTACTTATTGATGTATGGAAGTCTATTAGTACAGCATATATGTGTACTTATCGATTTATGGAAGTGTTTTGGTTTGAACCTTAGTTTCACTTAAATTGTTGATATTGGAAGGATTGTTAATCCGAGATGTAGTCTCATTATATTGTTTGGCCAGGTTCTGAGCCACGTTTGTATAAATGGAAAGTTGAATAATAATGGAAAGTGAAACATGTCATGGACATTATTGTCATGAAACTGAATTGTGTTATAATTGATTTTAAGTGGTAACCATCTATCGAATGCTATTGCTTTAGTTAATTCTTATATTTGGTTTAGTATATTTCTACTGGGTTGTGGCTCACCCTATATGGGAACTTCATTTTCAGGTCCAGGTGATATACAACCTCCAAGAGTTTAGCCAGGGAGGATTCGGAGTTGAAGACTCTTCTTTTAGTTATTTTGTTAATTTTGATGTTACATGTAGGTTCAAGCCTCGGGCTTAATTTGTGATGAGTTAGAACTCAGTTTTTGTATCCAAGTGTTGGCTTGGAAAGATGTAAGCCCGTAGGGCATTTACTTTCGTTTACATGTAATGTCTTTCAATAAATATACTCTGATGAATGGAATAAAGGTTATTTTCTTAAGTCAATGCATGTCAACATTGCATGTATTATGGGTTAAATTTGAGGGCGTTACAACTTGGTATCAGAGCCGACTCTCCAGAGTACCGAGTGTGGGCCCCTGGCGTCTCTCGGTGCGTGTGAGCGGGCTTGCGAGCTGGCAGGCTATTGCACGGGGACGTGCAGCCTTATGGGGGGTGGATTGTAAGGCCCCGGTGTCTCACATCGGGAATGGAGGGGGAGTTCCTAGGCTATAAAAGTAAAAACCTGGACCCTTATATAGCATCAAGGCCTTTTCCCGGGTGGTGAAATCCCTAACAGAACTCCACAGTTAAGCGTGCTTAGACTGGAGTAGTTCTGGGATGGGTGACCCACTGGGAAGAATAAATCCGTGCGGGCGTGGCCCAAAGCGGACAATATCGATGACGTATGAAGGGTCGGGGAATTAAAAATGGTATCAGTGCATACCGGGTTCAAATACTTTGGGTACGTGGGAAGTGATTAGTATCACAATGGGTTCGTCTCGCTTGACAGAGACTTAGATGTACTGTTATATGCTTATATGATAACATGTTTATGTGATTATGTGGGTATGAGATTTAATTTCTAGGATGTTGACTGGATTCTTGAGTTCCTATGAGTCTTGTTGGAAAAGCACTTGATCAATGCTGTTTCCAACCGGAACTCTAGCAACGCCTCGGGACTGTCATTATCCAGAAATAAAATTCGTAGGTGCTTATGTGATTATGTGCTTACGTGGAGTGAATTATTGTGGTCCAATGCATTAGGACGCGAGTGTTATAGCTTCGGCACATTTATTAATGTGCAAACGTATTAATTGTCTTTGTTACCTTTATTAGGATGTCAGGATGAGGACGAGGACGTGGTAGGCATGGTAGGCGTGGTAGGCAGGAGATGCCTATCCCGGATGAGATTCTGGAGCAGCAGGAGAGAGTTGGCCAGGCCAATGTGGCCGAACCGGTAGGTCAGGAAGCTATGGGCACTTTGGCCCGAGAGATAGCAGGGGCATTCAGGGAGTCTGTAGGCATTCTCAGAGCTGAGAATCAAGCCCAGGTTCATGTTGCAGATGCAGGCCCTGCATTTCTGAAGAGAGAGTTCTTCTGGTCTAATCCGGATGAGTTTTTGAGCGATCCAAAAGAGCCGCTTAAGGCAGATGAATGGCTCGAACAGACAACGAAGACGTTTGAGATGCTTGGCATCGAGGACGGGGTTCTGAAGGTGACCTTGGCATCTTTCCAGCTTAAGGGGGATGCGGGTCAGTGGTGGAAATTCACCAGAGGCCGTATAGGAGGGACTTGGGAGGCCTTCGTAGCTGCTTTCCAAGAGAAGTTCCTGTCTCCAGCTGTCAGGGAGAGGTTGAGGGAGCAGTTTTGCCAGCTTAAGCAGCTGAGCTCTTCAGTGGCCAAGTTTGAGGCCGGATTTACTAGTTTGTCCAGGTTTGTACTTGAGTTGGTGGCGTCTGAGGAACGCCGTTGTCTTGAGTTCGAGAAGAAGTTGAGGCATGGCCTCAAGATGAGAGTTGGGGGTTCTATGACCCGAGAGTATGGGCGTCTGGTGGATGCTGCAGCCCATATGGAGATCATGATGCAAGAGGAGGAGGAGAGGCAAAGGGGCTCCAAGAGGGGTCAGGATGGCCAGAGTGATGGCAGGAGACAGAGGGGTTTTAACCCTCAGCAGTCTCAGAGTAGCTTTACTAGATCGACTTTTCCGGTGACAAGTGCAGTTTCTGGGAAAGGCAGCCAGGGAGATATTACCTATTTCAAGTGTGGTCAGCTGGGCCACAAGTCTCCAGCTTGCCCGCAGAAGGGAGGAGGACAGAGAGCAGCGTCATCTTCGGCTCGATCTCAGAGCCAGAGTCAGGGTAGAGGCTAGCCACTCTCGTGTTATCAGTGTGGCCAGACAGGGCACATAAAGAGGTTCTGCCCGCAGTTGAGTGGCACATCTGGTGCATCTAGTTTGAGGCAGACTCAGAGTCATCAGCTAGCTTAGTCTGTTCAGGCCTCGAGGGCCAATCAGGGGGCTTCATCGTCCCAGTCTGTGCAGCAGTCTTATACTCCTGGAGGTGAGCAGGTTGATCAGAGATCGTCTGGGCGCGTGTATGCTGTTACGCGCAGGATCTTGTACCGGCTCCATCGGTTGTGAGAGGTACCTTCTTGTTCTGCAACTCGGTTGCTAGTGTATTGATAGATACGGGAGCATCACATTCATTTATATCTGCTGCATTTGCATCTGTTTTGAGATTGGAGTTGGCACAGTTAGCATCTCCTATATGTGTAGTATCGCCTGTTGGGGGTGAGTTGATTTTGAAACAAGGATGTCGGGGCTGTGATATAGAGGTCGCCGACTTCCCTTTCCTTTTGTAGTTATGCCCATGTCGGGATTTGATGTTATTTTGGGTATGGACTGGTTATCGTCATACCGAGCTGTTATTGACTGCTACCGCCAGAGGGTCATAGTTTGTACCTTGAGCGGGGAGTATTTTTATTTCTTGGGGGATCGGGTTGGTAGTGTTTTACCACCGGTGTATGATTCGCGAGGGTGGAGTGAGTTGAGTGGTCTCCTTGCTAGTCTCTTGAGTAGTGAGTGTGATGAGACCCAGACTGTGTTGCCGAGGGTGGTTTGTGAGTACTCGGACATCTTTCCCGAGGATCTTGTTAGTTTGCCACCTCACAGAGAGATTGAGTTCTCTATTGATCTAGTGCCCGGCACGGCGCCGATTTCTATGGCACCATATCGTTTTGCCCCAGCCGAGTTAGTGGAGTTGAAGATTCAACTCCAGGAGTTGCTAGATAAGGGCTACATTCGTCCTAGTGTTTCGCCGTGGGGAGCACCGGCCCTCTTTGCTAAAAAGAAAGGTGGTGCTTTGAGACTATGTATCGATTACCGGAAGTTGAATCGGGCTACAGTCAAGAATAAGTACCCTATGCCTCGTATAGATGATTTGTTTGACCAGTTAAAGGGTTCCCGTTGTTTCTCTAAGATAGACTTGAGATCGGGTTACCACCAGTTGAGGGTTAGGGAGGAGGATATCCCGAAGACGGCATTCCGTACGCGGTATGGCCATTATGAGTTTCTGGTGATGCCGTTTGGGCTCACCAATGCACCGACAGTCTTTATGGATTTGATTAACCGGATATTCCGGGAATTCTTAGATCGTTTTGTAGTCGTCTTCGTGGACGACATTCTCATCTATTCACCTTCTGAGGAAGAGCACGAGGAACACTTGAGAGTGGTGCTCGAGTTGCTTAGAGTCCATAAGCTTTATGCTAAGTTTGGGAAGTGTGAGTTCTGGCTAGGAGAAGTCAAGTTCTTAGGCCATGTGGTTTCTGGGGAAGGGGTGTCTGTTGATACATCCAAGATTGAGGCAGTGCAAGATTGGGCACAGCCTAAGAGTGTGTTTGAGATCCGCAGTTTTCTGGAATTAGCTGGGTACTACAGACGGTTTGTGAAAGATTTCTCTAGGTTAGCTTCGCCGTTGACTAGACTGACTCGGAAGGGAGTCAAATTTGTATGGAGTGAGACTTGTGAAAAGTCGTTCCAAGAGCTTAAAGTTAGATTGACCACCGCTCCAGGCTTGATTATTCCGGAGAGAGGGTTGGGTTATGCAGTCTATTGTGATGCCTCACGAGAGGATTTGGGTTGTGTGTTGATGTAAGAGGGGAAAGTGGTAGCCTATGGCTCACGTCAGTTGAAAATACACGAGAAGAATTACCCTACGCATGACCTAGAGTTAGCAGCTGTAATCTTTGCCTTGAAGATTTGGAGGCATTATCTTTATGGTGAGAGGTTCGAGGTATTCTCGGATCATAAGAGTCTGAAATATCTGTTTACACAGAAAGACTTGAACTTGAGACAGAGGAGGTGGATGGACTTCATTGAGGATTATGACTTCGAGTTGCATTATCATCCGGGGAAGGCCAATGTAGTGGCCGATGCCCTTAGCAGGAAATCTGTTGGTGACATAGCTAGTATAGCCATCCGGGAATGGGAGATGTTGGGTGCATTTGGGGAGTTTGATTTGTTTCTGGGTGAATCCGTTGAGGCTGCGACCTTGTTTTTTGTTGTTGCGCAGCCTACACTTGTGACTCGAGTGTTAGAGGTACAGAGAGGTGACCTTGAGGTAGATTCCCTCCGAGAGAAGATCTCCAATGGGAAGGTTGAGAAGGGTTTGACGGTGTATCCCGACCAGAGTGTGAGATACCGAGACCGTCTGTTCGTGCCGGAGTCTTGCCGAGAGGAGGTACTCTGAGAGTTTCATTATTCACGTCTTGCGGTGCATCCGGGAGGCACTAAGATGTATCAGGATTTGGGTCGTCAGTTTTGGTGGCGGGGTATGAAGAAAGATGTGGCAGTTTTCGTGTCTAAGTGCCTTACTTGTCAGCAAGTGAAGGCCGAACATCAGAGGCCGGCGGGTTTGTTACAGCCCTTGCCTATTGCCGAGTGGAAGTGGGAGCATGTCACTATGGACTTCGTTGTAGGTCTTCCGAGGACTCAGCGGGGTAGTGATGCTATTTGGGTGGTTGTAGACCGGTTAACTAAGTTGGCGCACTTCATTCCTATGCGCGTGAAAGATTCGATAGATCATCTTGCCGACTTATATATTCGGGACATAGTGAGATTGCACGGGATCCCAGTGACGATCGTCTCAGATAGAGATCCTCGTTTTACTGCCAGGTTATGGCCGAGTTTGCAGAGTGCCTTAGGCACTAAGTTGACCTTTAGCACGGCTTACCATCCTCAGACTGACGGGCAGTCCGAGCGTACTATTCAGATCCTTGAGGATATGCTTCGGGGTTGTGTTCTTGACTTTAGTGGGTCGCGGGAGAGGCACTTGCCATTGGTGGAGTTTGCCTACAACAACAGTTTCCAGTTTAGTATCGGTATGGCACCATTTGAGGCCTTGTATGGCCGACCGTGTAGGTCTCCAGTTTGTTGGGCTGAGGTGGGTGATGCACCTTTATTGGGTCCGGAGTTGGTGAGGGAAACGACAGAAAGGTTGAGCTTATCCGTAGGAGGCTTGTTACAGCCGGAGTCGTCAGAAATCTTATGCCGACCGTAGGAGGAGACCTTTGGTATTTGAGGTGGGTGATCATGTCTTTCTAAGGATATCACCTAGGCGGGGATTGATGAGATTCGGAAAGAGTGGGAAGTTGTCCCTTCGATTTATTGGCCCTTTTGAGATCCTTGAGAGGATTGGTGAGGCTGCCTATCGTTTAGCTTTGCCACCGCAATTATCCGGAGTTCATGACGTATTTCATGTAAGTATGCTTCGGAAGTATGAGCTGGATCCATCGCATGTATTGGATTGGACCAACTTAGAGGTAGATAAGGATGCCTCGTATGAGGAGAGGCTGGTTCTGGTCTTGGATAGGCGGGATCAAGTTTTGCGAGGCAAGACCATCCCTTTTGTAAAGGTTTTATGGAAACATCACGGAGTGGAAGAAGCCACTTGGGAGCGTGAGTTGGAAGTCCGTGAGAAATATCCAAACTTGTTTGTCAATGTGTAATCATGTATTGAGATTTTGTAATTTTAATGACCTTTAAGAACATTATATATATGTCTTAAGTTGAAAAACATTGTGAATGTTTTGGTTTAATGGAAGTATTTTGAAACTTGCCTCATAATGGAAGTTTAGTGTAACATTGCATATGTTGAATGCGTTGTAAAATTGGAGTTATATCATGAAATTGAATATGATATGGAAATGGGAATCATGTATATTGAAAACTGTTGAAATTGAAAGCAAATTGCATATTGATAATGTAGGTTGAAGTATATATTGTGAAATGCCTCTTGATAAAAGATGAAATGACCGGTATTGGGTCAAGTTGTTTATTATTGTAATGTAATATCATTGGAAATTGAGAAAAACCTGTTTTTGAAAACTTATGCTTAATTTCGGGGACGAAATTCTTTAAGGGGGGGAGGTTATAGCGACCCCGGTCTTTTTCCATTTGGTTGTTGTATCCGGACTTACGTTCCGTAGATCCTGTTGTTATATATTTGTTGTTGTCGTCCTTTAATTCCTTATTTTTGAGTTATAGGATGTTTTGGGGCAGGTTGGTTACAGGTTGGGAGTGTTTGGGAGCAAATGGTTGCTGCCCAGAATTTTGGTCCTTCGCTCGAACGAGAAGTTTGTCGCTCAAGCAAGCTCTTTGTTTTTGGTCCTTCGCTCGATCCAGGGTTTCTTCACTCGAGCGAGAGACTGCGTCTAGTATAGACCTGAGAGCTGTATTTATTGGCTCGAGCGAGCTTTCCTTCGCTCGAGTGAGTGTCTTCGAGTTTTTCGCTCGAGCGAGCCTTCTGTCACTCGAGCGTGCTTCTGGGTTGCAGACCTGAAGCATCGTGTTGTTGGCTCGAGCGAGTCTTTCTATGCTCGAGCGAGTATTCATGTGTCTGGTCGCTCGAGCGACCAAGTCTTCGCTCGAGCGAGCCTGTTTTATTTAAATAGACAACAGCGGTTTTAAATACACTTTTCATCCTCTTTTTGATTTCAGAACCCTAGGTCCGTGTTTTCTCTCCCTCCACTCACCTTCTCTCTTAGGTTTCATCTTATATAGGGTGTTTCTACCCTAGGTTCTTTATTAAAAATATAGAGGGTCACGAGAGCTTTACTTTAATCTGAGAGTTTGGCGGTTTGGAGCACTTTGGATTTTGGGTCATCATCTCCATCATCTCCATTTGAGTTCTTCACTTTGAGGTAGGGATTTCCTACTCCATTATATAGGTTTTGTCCTAAGTTTTGGTATTTTTGATATGTTGGTGTCGTTTGGTAATTTTGGGAAACTAGGGTTTGTATCAATTTGAGAATAGGGAATTGTTTATATATTAAATTCCATGTGGTTATGAATCATGAAAAAAATGACATAGGAAGTATCAAGTTGATAAAATTGAACCTTAGGGTTATTTTGAGAAAAGGGGGAAAAGCCCTAATTGTTGTAATAAATTAATTTGCATAATTAATTTAGAGAAAAGTGTAGAATTAAGTTAAATTCTTGAAATTGGGAGATTATGAGATTAAATGGTACAGTGGATAGTTTAATCACTCACCTATGAAAGTGTTGAGTTTATATTTGTTGATACATTTATTTCCTGTTTAGAAATAACTGTTTTGGGCTATCGGTGGAGGATAGTCGTGATTGTTGTAGACATTGCATGCTGATTAGGGAAAACTAAAACTAATCACATGGAATGAGTCATTGAATATGACAGTTGAATTAATACAGCAAATACGTGTATTGATTGTATATTGTTTGGGAGGAGATATGGGATGTACTCCATGGTTTGAGGGAAGATAGGGGATGGACTCTCAAACCTGTTTGGGAGGAGAAAGGAGATGGACTCCATTAGTACAGCAAATCTGTGTACTTATTGATGTATGGAAGTCTATTAGTACAGCATATATGTGTACTTATCGATTTATGGAAGTGTTTTGGTTTGAACCTTAGTTTCACTTAAATTGTTGATATTGGAAGGATTGTTAATCCGAGATGTAGTCTCATTATATTGTTTGGCCAGGTTCTGAGCCACGTTTGTATAAATGGAAAGTTGAATAACAATGGAAAGTGAAACATGTCATGGACATTATTGTCATAAAACTGAATTGTGTTATAATTGATTTTAAGTGGTAACCATCTATCGAATGCTATTGCTTTAGTTAATTCTTATATTTGGTTTAGTATATTTCTACTGAGCTGTGTCTCACCCTATATGGGAACTTCATTTTCAGGTCCAGGTGATATGCAACCTCCAAGAGTTTAGCTAGGGAAGATTCGGAGTTAAAGACTCTTCTTTTAGTTATTTTGTTAATTTTGATGTTACATGTAGGTTCAAGCCTCGGACTTAATTTGTGATGAGTTAGAACTCAGTTTTTGTATCCAAGTGTTGGCTTGGAAAGATGTAAGCCCGTAGGGCATTTACTTTCGTTTACATGTAATGTCTTTCAATAAATATACTAATGAATGGAATAAAGGTTATTTTCTTAAGTCAATGCATGTCAACATTGTATGTATTATGGGTTAAATTTGAGGGCGTTACAATTTTTATGCCAAAATTTGGGACCTAAGACACAAGTCTTACCTGCCTTAGGGCGGGGCCGGCCCTGTATAGGGCTGAGAATTTGTTTCTCCTGTGCCAGCACGGATTAATAAAATATCAACAATAAGATTAGATGGAGGCTCTTTTTGTCTGTCAAATTGAACCATATAATCCTCTTTATCATAATATTAAATTTCTCAACAACTGGTGATACATTATGTCACCTTTATATTCAATATTTAGATCTCAAACAAACAACACCAAATGTCCTAACAGTATTTATTATTAATTACGAATACTTCTAAAAATGAATTGTATATTTGATACTTTTGAAACCTTTCCAATACTTATTATTCACTTTAAGTCATATATCTAAACTATTACGAGTTATGTTTGTAATAAATTTTGATAAATATTATAATATAATTGTTAAAATAAATATAACAATAGTTTTTCAATATATATATTTTTTAATTTCTTATAAAAAAAAAAAAGAACATAAAGATTAAAGTAATATCTTACTTTTTCAAAATTTATCAAATTAACATAATGTGTCATGCTTATGTCTCATATCTCTATCCATACTTTATAATATATATATACATACTAATAATACTAACATAGAATTTCAACAACTTATATACAGCACTTTGTAGGTGTATAAAAAATAAAATTTAAAAAAAGATCAATTATAATAGAAACAATTTAAATTTAATATTGAATTAAAAATTTTATAGAACCCACTTAAAAATTAAAAAAAAAATAAATTGACTATTGAATATTATATTAATACTAAAATTTTAAAAAATAGTTACAATAATAGAAAGTAAAAAATCAATTAGGCATAACTTAGTCATTACAACTCTTTTAAGGGCTTAAATTTTAAAGGGGTCAAGAGTTCAACTGTTCGTAGGAGGAAGTCGAATTAAAAGGTAAGTATTTAGTGTTTTATAAGAGTGAGAAGGCTAACTCTCATATCTAACAACTAACAACTTATTTTTACAGTTAAAAAAAAAAAAAAAATACTTATCATATCGCTATATCTGGATGCATGCTTGATAGGTTATTTGCATATATTCTACATATAAAACATAGAACTAAAAAATGCATCAGAGCAAAGGAGACTTAAATATTCATCACCCAAAGGAAAACATGATACAGATAAGAGCACACAGTAGTAACATCACCACCACTGACCCACATACATGCCAATGTGTACCAAAAAAAAAAAGTACTGAATGCAATTACAATGATGTGTGTGTGTGTGTGTGCGTGTGTGAGATTGTGAGTAATTGATGATCATGAGGCAAAGGTAGCTTCATGACCAGGGTATACATGCAAATGTATACAAAAAAAAAAAAGTATTGAATGCAAGTACAATGATGCCTGTGTGTGTGCGCGCGTGTGTGTGTGATTGTGAGTAATTGATGATCATGAGGCAAAGGCAGCTTCATGATCAGGGTAGGTCTTGTGCTTGTCTTTCTTGTCAGCTGCTTCACCAACACCAACTGCACGTTCAACCATCATCATCTTCACCGATTTCTTCTTTGCTGGAAACACACTACCCTCCTTGGGTTTGAACCAGCACTGTTCTCTCTCTCCTCCACCTTCTCTTCCATGGTTGTTTGCCTGGTTTTCCATCTTCCCCTTGGCCTTGCTTTCCCTCACTCCCCTATCTGCCATCTCTCTCTCTCGCTCTCTCTCTCTCTCTCAATTGGGTGTTGCTTTTCTTTGAGAGTTGTGAGTAACAAAATGATTAAGGAGGGTATTTATAGAGAGGGATGGCATCTATTCACTTTTGACTAATGCCATTTAAATTTTTTTTTCTTTTTCTTTTTTTTGTTCGGTGATATTATAAATCTAAAAAATTTTATCTCAAATTTTATTTAGAAACATCTATCCATAATTCAGATTCACACATTTGTAAACTTCACACGGATTCTGATCCTTTTTATTTCATCTATGTAATGGAGGATTTGCATTCCATATCCAATGACTATAAAATAAAAATATAAAATTTTAATTATTTTAAATTAAAAACGATCACTATACTCACCTTTGGGTAATATAACGAAGTCTTTCCATTACAAATAGAACATTACTATGCAAGTCAAAAAATTAGATCTAATTTTCAAACTCAATGATATGACAATTAATTAGGATACTTAAAGCAACACCATTTCTTATATCTGCTCTAATTATCAACCAATCATAATGCTTACACATCATTAAATCTAAAAAATAAATTTATAAATCATTTTCGTTACAGATATATATACCAATTCAATTTCTATCATGCACATCTATCTTTGGGAAAGTAGCATTTTCCTTTTTGGTTAGGTAATGCCATTTTCTATGCAAAAATTTTGTACGGAGATGACCAGATGGCAACATTTATCTAGTTTTTTTTTTTTTTCCCCTCAACAAATTAATATTTTCTTATTTCACAACATAATGGTATTAATTGGAAGGGAAAGACTATAAAGGGTGTGTTACGTATACATCTTATAATTAAAGAAAAAAATATCATAATGTCATTGTTTCTAAGTTATAATTAAAAAAAAATAATAAAAATCATTGCCAAACAATACATAAGGTATAACCAAAAATCTCGTGAGTCATAACTAAAAAACAAAATTGATCATAACTAAAAAAAAAAAAAACATAATAACTTAGAGATGCATATGATAGAGGTATGTATAGTAAAATTTCTATAATTAGAAAGTATCAAATCTTAGAAAATGCTATACAAATAAACAATCTTACAATTTCTCTCTTTTCAAATCTCTCTCTCTCTCTCTCCCTCTCTCTCTCTAAAAACCTCCACCCTAGGTCTCATTTTTGGCTGGTCAGCCACCGCCTTTGGCTACGGCAGTCGGTTGGCCCAGCTCTTTCCTGTGTTTGTTTGTTAGTTATCCCTTTTAATAAACTTGATTCCCCCATTATCTTCCCACCTAGGTGTAATTTGTGTGTTGTTGTTGGTCTTTATTTTTTGGTGTTTTGGTGCTCGCTATAGATGATTCATTAGGGTTGTAGCAGTAGTGTGTTGTTTTCAACAGGGAATGCCTGGAACAAGGGTCAATATAGAAGAGGAGGTTGGTGTTGGACTGGCATAGAAGACGTCCAGATTTGGTTAGGATCTTCATTCGAGCGCTCTCTTGTGAGTAGGAGTTTGAGGGGTGAACTCTGGTTCAGATTTATGGAGAAGTATCTATGTTTTTTTTTGGGGGAAACATGGGTGTCGAAGTCGATCCAGATTTGTCTGGTTTTCATTTGAGCGCTCCTGTTCGAGTGGGAGTTTGAGAGGTGAACTTCATCCAGATGTATGGAGGTGTCAGCATTTGTTCGGTGTTTGAATCGTCATCTTAGGAGTTTCTACAATGGGTGTTTGCAAAGAAGTTGGACCTGGGGTATTGTCCTTGGATGTGTTTTGGCCATAGTTTTTCCATAAAGGGAGTTTTTCCAGCCATGGAGCTTTCGACTATAGAGTTTTTCGGCAATGGAACGTTTTTGGTAGGATCAGCGGAGCGTGCGGAACGCTTTTCGATGCTATGGTATAGTGTTGTCAGGCGTGGGTCTGGGCATTGGTTGTGTGGGTTGTTGAAAAGAAGAGTTTAGTTGCTTTTGGAAGTGCAACAACATAGGTGAATAAAATATTTGGGTTGAAAAGTAGAGTGTGGCTTGTTGAAAAGAGGAGTGCAGCAGCTTGTGTGTTAAAAACGAAGATTTTGGTTTGTTGAAAAGAAGAGTGCATGAGTAGTTTGGGTGTTTTGGTTTTGGGTTGTGTGGGTTGATTTTGTGAGGATTCATGTATTTTATTTTTTAGTTAAGTCCTTCTTAACTTTTTTATTTTTTTGGTCTTTCTTTTATTTTGTTTAAAAAAAAAAAAAAAAATTTCGCGAGGCGAAGTGGTTGGTTGTATGGATACGAATAACAGTAGTAGGGGTAATTTGTTCATTCCGAATTTCTCTCGATACATGTCATCTTCCTGTACCTTTAATTTCATGCTATTAATGAAATTTTTCTTTGTTGATAAAAAAAAAAAATCTTACAATATTTTAATTAATTAATATTCCATGTAATAATAAAAATTTTAAAAATTAATATAAGACCTATTTTTAATATGATAAGTGAGTAAGAAAAATTTGTAAAATTTATTAGTTTGTATAATATTACTATTAAAACTGGACCATGATGTTGAAGAAAAAGAGCAATCCTATACCAAAACAAATCTTTCAAACTCTTATCAATTCCAACATTGGCACTTGTCATTTGATTGAATTGGGTCATCTTATTATTGCATTACATTTCTGTTCGTAAGAAAATATTGAAAAATTGCTGAGTATTTCTTTTAAATAAAAAATATCTAATTTAGTCAAATCGTTTTATATATATATAAAAAATGTATAATTTTTTAATTGGATGGTGTTATACATAAATTATATTACTTTTTTAATTATTACTAGATACAAAGATACTTGGTGCACACTAATAAATGCATTTGAGATTCACTATTTCTATGTCTAACAGTCAAAAAGTTGAATAAAAAATACGTATTTTCATTTTGTTTATAAAATATTACTCTACTTCAAAACATTATTTTGCTTAAAATGTGCAATTCTGTGTAGCTATGTGAATTCATGTAAGCGAGTATCCTATGCCAGTCCAAATTAGAAAAAAGTCAAAATGTGCCATAGATTGCAAGGTAACATTATTTATCCTCTTTGCATCAAATGTTGATTTTTTTTTTTTTTGATAATTGAGTATTTGGATTAGTTTGCGCACACTTTTACTAATCTCAAGATTCTGAAATTAATGACCCGACAAACTTCTAATAGCCCCTTGAGATAACTCAAACTCAAGTTTTTAAATTTTATTCTCAAGTATTTGCTGCTAGACCAACCCTTTAATACCAAATGTTGAGTTGATAAAGTCCATAATACCAATCAATCTAAAAATAAAAAAATAAAAAAAAGCACATAATCAAAGTTAAAGTTGATATAATCATAGTTTACGTAATATTTATCATGGGCACTATTAATTTATTGAGCTGTAGAGCATTTTCGATCCTTAACTATTTTTTTTGTCTGGCTTGATTTAAAATTTAAATAAAAATTTTGATTTGATATGAATTGGCAATCCCTTGATAAAACTCCTTTCAGTTATAATTTTATTTGCTCTTTTGTTTCAGTAAGACTATGAGTATTTAGATGCGAATCTAACTCAAATTGTGCCTTGCAGAGGAGTTTGTGATCTTAATCCTTTCATGTTTGTTACTTTGTTGACTATATACGGGGATTGAGTTGCCCAATTAGCTCACGAGAGTTTAGGAGATAGCGTCCCATGGCGAGTCCAAGGCAGTGCCTAAGCATGGTCAAGGGGCAACGCCCTTAAAGCAAAAAGCAAAAATGCAATCGAAATTGTTTG
>JAPPVO010005244.1:0-40596 GCA_030407325.1 Camellia japonica | reverse complement strand
ATTTTCAAACCGCCAAACCGATTCGCATCCATCCGCCAATCCGCCAAATCCGCATCCGCCGGATTGGCGGACGGATGCGGATTGATTTTCACCAATCCGCCAATTTGGCGGACGGATGGCGGATTGGAGGTTTCGTGGCCGCAACCGATCCGCGCCCACCCCTAGCCACAAGTAAAGAATTATGGGTATAATCTTTTTGGGCATGACATTAGCTATTCACCATTACACCTACAATCGGTACTTTTGTCTTCCCAAATATTGTACAATCCACTAATTTCTCAGGTATTTAATATATTTAAATTTTAAAAAAATATTAATAAATTTTATTTATTTATTTTTGGTTTTTTACTTGCCAAAAAAATTGAGTTTATCCAACAATGCACACCCCATTGAGGCTTCATCATGTTTGGACATTAAATTTGGTATGTATATGAATGAATTAAACTTAGAATGATATTGGACATTAAATTTGTGTAGTTTGGTTATTCATATTTGGCTTCATCAATAAAAGTTCAAAGTCCTTTAATCTTCGGCTAAACATCAAAATAAAATATTATTTTATTAAATCTTTAAAAAATTGAGACTTTAAATAATAACTTTTTTTAATATTTTTTTAAAACTTTAGATAATAGAATAAGTGACTTCATAATTGAAACATGTATAAGCTTGGTCAGCTCTCATGTTTGCTAAACTAAATCATCAACATATCCCTTAGTGTAGAAAAATTATCACATAGGTTTATCCCATATTTTATATGGTATGCCATTACAATTCTAATAGTTAATTATAATTTGACCCTTCTTTTAGATTAGTATTAAATTTTTTTAATAAAATCTATCATGTGACCGTCACATGAATCATTTTTTAGGACAAAAAAGTAATTTTCTTTGCTTTTTAATTTCTTCTATATATTTTTGATAATATTTTCTCTTTGTGTTGTATTTTTCCTAAATTTATTAAAAATGGAGTGATATGTAGTGATGATTTTAGAAAATATTACGCCTGAGGGTCACACTTTAAGTCCTGTCATTGTATTTAAAGTTGTCCCTTTTTTTTTAATATTATTTCTGCTGCAATATTTTTTATTTGTGAATGATTTCCTCCCCTGGATCATCCTTCAAATTAATGTACCAATCAAAGCTAAATAAAGATTATTTGGAGACTATTGTGCATAATGCATTAGATCAAATGAACTCAATCATTAAAGCCATATCCTACATGTTTTTGCATTGTAGAATTATCAAATGATAACTTAAACTGAAACCAAGTTTTGCAAGATCATTTTGCAACATTTTAACAATTTTGCTCAGCCGGCAACAAAATGTGAGCCTTGAATTTGTGCTGATGAAAAACTAAATATAGGACATTTTGGTATTGCGTACTTGCTGATGCCATGTCGCTAGCACCATGTTTGTTCTCTAAAATTTGTTTCCTTGCATTTCTCACCTTTAAACTCATCAACTCTCTTGTTGTCTTCATATCTTTAATTGCAGTAGCAAATTTCATGGCAGACATGTTCCCATATCAGCAGAAAAAAACTCATGTATAATAGAATCAGATATTATAATTTTACCTTGTCTACCATGTGTAACACTAATGCAGAGATACACTAATTCTAAAACAGCCAATGATGGATTCCACCACGGATAATTTTAATGCTTTTCTTATTACTGAACATCCGCATTCAAATTTCGGAAAAATTAATGAAGAAAACAATCCCTACATAAGCAACTTTACCTGGCATGACATAGAGAGCCTTGGCCACAACTGTCGCAAAATGTAGATTTGCTACAACCACAATGATAATTTTAGCTCAACATTGCTCCAATATTTTCTCAACTACATTCCTCTAATATTTTCTCATGATCGTACGTTGTGTTTGGGTGATAAATTTGGATAAGAAATTAAAAAAAAATGAAAGATGTGAATAAGATGTAAATGGAATATAAACTAAATTTTGCCTACGAGCTAAAACTTGCCTTGGTGTTTCATAGGAAGTGCACAGTTCCAGAAGAAAGCCCCGAGGCCTAATAAATACACTTTAATTTAGTTCTCATTTCATGGGAATTGAATTTCATATAATACATTAGACAAGTTAAGAAAAGGACCAACCATTGTTGAAATAGTCTTTCAAAACTGTATTTTTTATATATATATTTAAGGACAGTATTACCTGTTTTTTTTTAAAAACTCTACCTGTTGAGATTGCGCTGCTCCAAATTTGTTCAAGGAAACATCAGTTTTTTTTTTGAAGGCCCAATTTATATGGCACAATGATTTTCTGAAGGCCCAAGCCTAAGCCCACAAAGACCACCTTTTCCCAAAAAAATCGAGAAACACTGAAACTGAACATCCAAATTCAAATTTGTTTAAGTGTTGGTTTGGAAACTTGACTATTTTAATGATTTTTTGGTTTTTTAATTATTTTATGAAATAAAAAAAGTCGTGTGCTTGGAATAATTTGTGGGTTTTTTTTTTTCTAAAGTTAAATAGATGGTTGTGAAATAGAAAAGTGATTGATTGATGTATAGAGTGTAACATTTTATTTTATTAACTATTTTAATATTTGTTGGCTTGTTTTAGAGAGTACCCAAATAAGCTGTTTATTGGCTTATTTCTATCACATTACATTTTTATTTTTTTACGTGTCTTTTCATAATAAGCAAAAAAGTCAAAAAAATAAGTCATACCCAAACCAAACATCCCAAACAAAGCCTAAAGTTGAATTTTGAATTATGTATTTAAGTTGCAATTTAAAAAAAAAAAAATTTGAACGAAATACAAAACTATTTTTTTTCTTTTTCCCTCATATTTTTCTTTTCTTTTTTCTTTATTTTAAATTTTTATCCAAATTTATGATATAAGCCCCCGTTCGTTTGACATGTTGGATTGGGAGGTTAAAAGGCCAAAATAATTATAAAAAGACAAAATAAGTTAAATAGTCAATAAGACAAAATGTCACATTCAAATCAGAATCATTTCATTTTTTCTCACAAAAGTTAAAAAAATTAAAAAATTCAATCCAAACGAAACTTTTTAACCCAAGTTAAAATAACCAAAAACTCAAAAAATGAAATGAAGTCTAGATACAACATAATCTTAATATTCACAATAACATGTTGAAATTCCTTGAAACCATGTGGGCACTTTCAGCTTTTCCTCTCTTTTTTTTTTTTTTAACCAAAAATTTATAGTAACTTCATAAAAATGAATATAAAATTTAATATTAATAGTGATATCATGTAATGACTAAGATACATGCAAATGTTTATAAATGTTCCTAGGCATGGTTTAATATTGAGATTGAGATGAAAAGTATTTTACAAATAGATTAAAAAAAATTAAAAGTTTTGAAATCAATGAAAAATGTCTTGTGTTGTTCAATATAATAAATTATGAGTTTTTAATTTTATCAATTTAAATCTTAATTTTTTGATTTATTTTAAATTTAAACTATTCATCTATTTCTGTTAAGTAAAACTGACAAGAAAATTATATTTTAGCCATCGAACTTAATATAATATATATAAAATGTCTAAAATATTGTTTCTCCTTTATTTCACTGATTTAGTCCATGTGCATTAGAGAAAGCAAGAGAAGTAATTAATTAATTAATTTACTTATTTATATATATATTTTTTTGTTAAAGAAAAATCCTCCTTACCATCCCGCAAGTCCAAGGCAGCGCCCCTTACAGAGATCACCAGGGTGTCATGTTAGTCGTTCCGAGCAAGGAGACTATAACCTGGGAACTCGCCCCGACTTTCCAAGACAAGCTCCGCTTAAGTTAGGACTCGCACAGCGGGGTAGCATTGAACCCACACCAAGTGCTGATTAAACAACGTGAGGTCGAACCTCCTAACTAACTGTGCTTTGCCCAGAAAATTGGCTAAGGGAGAGGGAATTAAACCTGAATTAATTAATTTTTATTTATAAGATATCACTCTCTAAGCAAACTTTGGCTCCTACGTTTGAACTTGAGATCAAGTATTATTTTAAATTTTTTTTTTATAATATTTTTTTCTTTATTTCATGTGAGAAAATGTCTACTCAAGTCCAACCTAGTATGTGTAAATAATAAAATATATCCAATGATTTCGACTAATTCAAAATTTATTTAAATTTAAGTTATTTATTAAATAAATGAATTTAAGTCATATTTATATTTGTTTTTAACCTACTTCTCAAAATAAACCTAAGTCGAAGTGACTCTAAAGTAAAAACTATTAGTGACCACAAGGATTCAGAGATAAGTGTGAGAATTAAAATAATTTTAATTCAGAAAGAAGAATACCTCCTGCCATTGAGAGGGTAATTTATATATAAATTGGGCCGAGCTGGGCCGTTGTGAGCCTCAGTGCGAAGGGCTGAGTAATAGTGCGGTGAAAGCTACTCCGGTCCCAGAAAGACGTAGTGCTACTTCGGTCGCAAGGAAGTTGTATCGGTCGCCATGTTCCATCTTATACCGGTCGTGCTGCAGTATGATTAGTCCGGTCTAAGCCATTGTTAATAGTTAGCTCGGTTTAACCTTACCACGGTTAATGGAGGCGGACCGAGGTAAGAACGGAAATTGGAGAACCAGACTGAGTGTAGTTCAGTCGAAGATCACATGTGCCATGCTTACTTCGGTCGAATGATGATTCGGCCGTGGTAAAACCATCTCACTTGGTTTGAGCAGTGAGGGGGTGTTGAAGGATAAGCATTATCCTTCAGGAGTTTGAATCCTAGGAGGACTCTGCATGGAGGAGTAAGAGTCCTACTAGGATTGTGCCACTCGAAACTTATAAAAGCTCACAGATATCAACTATGGAAAGGTAATGCAACTTTGCTCCCTGAATACATAGAGCTTTTGCCTATTTATCTTGTTGGCTGACTTAGTCATCGGAGAGGTTTCCGGCACACACCCGCTGGCTAGCTCACGTTTGTGTTTTCAGGTAGTAGAGTGACGTCGTACGGAGGAGCGCAGACTTGATCAACAGGATTATACGAGAAGGTGTATTTCTTTCCCGTACAATTGGCGCCGTCTGTGGGAACTCAGACAAGAACAACCTCTTGATCAAGCTTTTCCTCTCAAAAATCAATGGCGAACAACGAAGAGTTACCGCAGTCCGCCCTTGACGGACTAACTCCAGAAGGGGGTGCAAGGCGCGAAGGCCTACCCTTGGTCACTCCCATGGCGAACCTGGAACCACAAAGACAAAATTCCAGGAGGGATGCAAGGGGACGAAGGCAGAATAACAGCCCCCCACCGCTCTCGTTCGCAGAGCCCAGAAAGACAAAGGCGCAGGGTTGATCCTCAAACTTTAGAGGATCGCGTCAGGGAACAAGACGAATTGATCCGTCGGATGGCGGCGGACATGGAATCTCTAAAGCGCCAGGTGAAAGGAAAGGAAGTGGCGACAGGAGAGGGGCGCACAAACAAGACGCCCCCTCGCCACTCGGAAAGTCGTAATAGGAATACTACACCCTCTCAAGCAGAAAACAAGAGCCCCAGGACAGGCAATACGCAATCCAGATCTTCCAGAACTTGTCACTCCAGGTCTGAGAGGACGAGATCTGAGAGGTCGTACACCGAAGGAAGCACATATTGGCCCTCGCATACGCACCAGACAAGGTCTAGGCAGACAGAGTTGCCCAGATCATCCGACCTACGAACCGTGCTAGAAGAGAAGGCACGATGGAAGGAAGACGCCAGGGCGCGCGATCCACACAGAGTTTCTACCTTACAGCGGTTGGCTCCTCGGACGCACGGAAGCGTCGAGGTTGGAATGCCAGTACCGCGCCCCGCCTACGAACCTACGGACAAGGTGTTGGCGAGGCTGCAGACCTCACCATTCGTCCCAGCAATTGAGAACGCACCCCTACCTTCAGGCTTCCTACAGCCCAAATTCACCACGTACGAGGGGAAGACGGACCCTTATTCACACTTAAGCCACTTCCGCCAGGTTATGGCGGTGTATCGGTGCAATGAGGCCTTGATGTGCATCCTATTCCCCTCGAGCCTTGGAGACCTAGGCTTGACTTGGTTTGAGAAACTTCCAGAAGGCAGCATAGCCTCCTAGGCACAATTGGCGGAAGCGTTCGTAACAAGGTTCCGAACAAACACTAAAACACCAGTGGAGATCGACCAATTACTCTCCATCGACATGGGCGACAAGGAGACCCTAAGATCATACAACAGTCGCTACTGGGAGACCTTTAACCAAATTGGGGACTGCCCAACCAATCTCGCCATTGCGTAGTATAAAAGAGGCCTCCCAGTCGGCAACAAACTGAGGGACTCTATCACCATGACACCGCCCCTCACCATGGAAGCCCTGATGGAGAGAGTGCATCAGCACATCAGGGTGGAAGAGGATGGCGCACGTGCCAAAGCAAAATCTGGCGCGACCGTAGTACCAGAAAAGAAGGCCTCAGCAAAGGTTAACGCGGTAGACCGTTCGAACAGAAACGGACGTGGCAGAAGAGACAACGAAGAAGACCAGAACAAAAGATGGTTGAGAGTTCGCACTGCCATAACCACGGTCTTCAAGAAACCGATCTACCGAATACTTAGCGAGATTCGAGACGAGCCTTTCGTCAAGTGGCCAGCCAAGTTAGGCGAGGCACAGAAGGACTACGACGACAGATCACAGTGCACATTCCATGAAGAAAAGGGGCACCGCACTGAGAACTGCACGCCCTTGAGATAGCACTTGGAGGAGTTGGTTACAGCAGGTCATCTCGACAAATATATTGAAGGAGGGGCGCAACCAGCCCCCCAGGACCATAATAACCCCAATGGAATGCCGATTGACGCCCCACCTCAAGGCATTATCAACGTAATACATGGAGTCTTTGAGCCTGAGCGTGTATGCGAGCTCAGAGGATCAATCAAAACGACTGAGCACTTAAGAGAGGTGCTGAGCGCCCAACCTGCAGTCAAGAAAGGGAAGACTGAGGCCAC
The DNA here is from genome assembly GCA_030407325.1 of Camellia japonica. Classification (NCBI taxonomy): domain Eukaryota; kingdom Viridiplantae; phylum Streptophyta; class Magnoliopsida; order Ericales; family Theaceae; genus Camellia; species Camellia japonica. The sequence goes on along the minus strand of JAPPVO010005244.1, from coordinate 33,650 downwards.
GAATGTCATGTCTTTTTCGGATAAAGACTTGGCGAGGATATACTGCCCTCACAATGATGCCCTGGTCGTCACTCTCCGAGTCAAAGATTTTGACGTCAAGCGGATTCTGATTGATCAGGGTAGTTCATGTGAAATCATGTACTATGAAACCTTCAAACAACTAAAGTTGCAAGATAGAGACTTGGCGCCTGCCGTATCCCCCCTAATAGGATTCAACTCCATGCCAGAATGGCCCGTCGGCAAAATAATCCTCCCAGTCAGAGCAGGGAGTGTGACGAAACAAGTGGAGTTCTGGGTGTTGAAGGTCCCCTCCACTTACAATATTATCTTGGATAAGACATGGCTGCATGCCATGCGCTCGGTGGCGTCCTCCTACCACCAAGTGATGCGGTTTCCCAACGACGCCGGAGTAATTGAGGAGGTCTATGGCGACCAGATCATGTCAAAACAATGCTTTGTCACAGTGAATGGCAGCTGCGCTACCAAAGGATACGTTCATTCGGTGGAGGAACCAGAGAGTAATGAACTGTTCGCAGACGTTGGCAAAGCGGCCAGTCAGAAAGCGGTGGAAGACTTGGTGGAGGTCAGAATAGATGAAAAGAACCCGGATAAGTTCTTTTTACTTGGTTCGTCGTTGTCCAGCACTGAGAGATTAGAGGTCTTGGAATTCTTGACCTCTAACATCGAATGTTCGCCTGGACTCCATACGACATGCCAGGCATTGATCCAAGTTTCATCTGCCATCAACTCAACATCCACCCATCCGCCAGACCAATCATTCAGCGCACCCGCAGATCGGCACTCCACCACGCCGAGATAGTGGCGGAGGAAGTGGGAAACCTGTTGGAGGCTGGGGCAATCAGAGAGGTGCACTACCCCAGATGGATCTCCAACACAGTCGTAGTGCCAAAGAAGAATGGCAAGTGGCGCGTCTGCGTCGACTACAAGACGGTCAACAAGGCATGCCCAAAAGACAGCTTTCCTCTACCACGGATAGATCAACTGGTAGACCTGACGGCGGGGCACAACCGACTTAGCTTTCTGGATGCATACAGAGGCTACCACCAAATCGCCATGCACGAACCAGATCAAGAAGTGACGTCCTTCACAACTCCAAGAGGACTATACTGCTACAAGGTCATGCCCTTTGGCCTAAAGAACGCAGGGGCGACATTCCAGAGAATGGTCACCAAGATGTTTGAACCATTGTCAGGCAGAACAATGGAGGCTTACATTGACGATATGGTGGTCAAAAGCAAGGATGAGAATGACCATCTCAAGGACTTAGGTGAGATGTTTGAGATCCTAAAGAAGCATAAGTTACGCCTCAATGCGTCGAAGTGTGCATTCGGAGTAGGATCTGGCAAATTCCTGGCCTTTCTGGTGACCAACCGGGGTATAGAGGCAGACCCCTCCCAGATCAAGGCAATTCAAGATCTGGAGAGACCAAACTCAGTCAAAGAAGTGCAGCATCTCACCGGCATGGCCGCTGCGCTCAATCGGTTCATAAGCCGGTCGTCTAACAGATTACGACCATTCTTCCATGCTCTAAAGGCCAAGTTCGAGTGAGACGACGAATGCGACCGAGCTCTGGAAAGCTTGAAGGAATACATGTCTTCTCCACCATTACTTGTAACCCCAATCCCTGGAGAAGAACTATTCCTGTACCTAGCAGTCTCACAACACGCAATTAGCGCAGTGTTGGTCCGAGTAGAAGGAATCCATCATCTGCCCATCTACTATGTCAGCAAGACATTACTGGGCGCCGAAACAAGGTACTTGCCACTGGAGAAACTGGCATTGGCCTTGATGATGGCCTCAAGGAAGTTGTCGCACTACTTTCACGCCCACACCATAGTTGTTCTCACAACCTTCCCATTAAAAGCTTTGTTTGAAAGGGCGAACTTTTCTGGGCGAATTCTGAAGTGAGCAGTAGAGTTGGGGCAATACGACATCAAATTCCAACCCAGAACCGTAATAAAAGCTCAAGCATTGGCGGATTTCGTCGCAGAATTCACACCAGGAAGTCATCACATCTACCCGGTCGACCTGACTGAAACAACCGAACTAGGGATGGAAGTTGACGCCGGAATAGCGTAACCCCTGGTACAAAATACTCAGCCAAACGCCAACGCAGCCCAAAACGAAGCAGGCAAGGAAGAGGCAAACCATGCTACACCAAGTCAGGACTCACCAACAAAACAAGACTTGGTACAACCAGATGACGAGGGGTAGACAACGAGCATGGACCTTAAAGAAGACACCACCTACACAGAAGATCCCAAGGCATCATCTGATCCCACTACTTGCTGGAAGTTATTCGTCGGAGAGATGTGGAAGCTCTTTGTGGATGGAGCATCCAACCGACATGGAGCAGGACTTGACATAGTCCTCATCTCTCTAGACGGCCTAGTGGTGGAGCAAGCCGTCAACCTTGGCTTTCCAGCATCAAACAATGAAGCGGAGTATGAAGCGCTTCTTACAGGTCTAAAGTCAGCGTTCTACATGAAGGCCACCGAGCTAATGGTTTATAGCGACTCACAGCTGGTGGTAAACCAAATATCTGGCGACTACGAAGCAAAGGATGACAGGATGGCCAAGTACCAATAGTTGGTCAGAACAGAGATCAAAAAATTTGAAGTAGTCAGGATAGAATAGATCGGCAGAGAGAAAAACAGCAGAGCAGACGAACTGGCAGGCTTCGCCTCAATGGCAGATACCTCCATCCCTCATCCACTACTGATCGCCTATTTGCCTAGACCAAGCATTGAAGACCCAGAAGCAGAAGAGATATGTTGCGCCGATCTAGGCCCTTCTTGGATGGATCCCATCATATTATTCCTGAGAGACGGCACCTTACCAGAAGAGAAGAAAGAAGCCAACAGAATAAGAGCAAAGTCGCAGTGATTTTGGCTCTCCCCATCTTTGGCATTGTACAAAAAGTCGTTCTCAGGACCTTACCTAAAATGTGTTCACCCCAGCAAAGTGGAAGCGTTTCTATTCGAAATACATGAGGGTGTCTGTGGCAGCCATCAAGGAGGAAGATCATTGGCATACCGAGCAATTTCACAAGGATACTGGTGGCCATACATGTAAGCAGATTCAGAGAAGTACGTCAAAAAGTGCGAAAAATGCCAAAAGTTCGCACATCAAATACACCAACCTGCCAGAGAACTTCTACCTCTAACTAGTCCATGGCCCTTCGCAATGTGGGGATTAGACATAGTAGGGCCACTTCCAACAGCACCCGGCAACAGGAAGTTCTTCCTTGCGGCAACCGACTACTTCACAAAATGGGTAGAAGCAGAAGCCTTGGCGTCAATCAAGGAAAAAGATGTGAAAAAGTTTGTCTGGCAGAATATCATTACTCGATTTGGCATACCAAAGGCACTGATATCAGACAATGGCACTCAGTTCGACGGCAGAATCTTCAGAGGCTTTTGTGAAGAATACAAGATCGAGTTCTACAATTCTACACCGGTATATCCCCAAGCAAATGGACAGGCAGAGGCGTCAAACAAGGTAGTCTTGAATGGATTGAAGAAAAGGTTAGAGAGAGCCAAAGGCAAGTGGACAGAAGAGCTCCTTCATGTTTTATGGGCTTACCGCACCACGCCTCGACAATCAACAGGAGAAACACCATTCTCCTTAGCTTATGGCATGGAAGCGATCATCCCATTAGAAGTTGGCCTCCCCACAATTCGAAGCGAAAACTTTGATCCAGACCTAAATGGCGAAGCCATAGCATTGAAGCTTGACCTGGCAGAAGAAAGAAGAGATAGAGCATTGGTTCACATCGCCTCCTACTAACAAGAATTGTCCAGAAAGTATAACAAAATAGTGCATCCAAGACAATTCAAGATTGGAGATTGGGTACTGCGCAAAGTCATGGGAAACACTTTAGTACCAGGTGACGGCAAGCTAGGACCTAACTGGGAAGGACCTTACAAAGTGGTCAGATTAGCAGGCAAAGGGGCATACCACTTAGAAGATGAGGACGGCAAAGCAATTCCCAGGCCATGGAACACTGCCAATCTCAAGTTGTTTTATTTTTAGCCTTTTTTCTTTTAAGTATGTGTAATTTTTTAGTTTCTCAATAAAACAAGTCGATTCTTTTTCAGTATAATTGTTTTCAGTAAAGGGTAACTTTAGTGAGTTGAGAGCATTGTAAACGTAGTTGGCCGGAATAACCAACTATGAACCTTCCTAAGCCCAGGATAAGGATCCAGGCCGCAGGACGTTTGGTCGCAATAACCAAACATTTTATTCTAGGTTGGCTGGATTAAACCAACTTGGAGGTTGGCTGGATTAAACCAACACCCCTCCTAAGCCCAGGATAAGGATCCAGGCTGCAGGACGTTTGGTCGGAATAACCAAACACTATATTCTAAGTTGGCTGGAAAAACTAACTTAGGGGTTGGCTAGATTAAACCAACACCTCTCCTAAGCCCAGGATAAGGATCCAGGCTGCAGGACGTTTGGTCGGAATAACCAAACATTATATTCTAAGTTGGCTGGAAAAACCAACTTAGGGGTTAGCTGGATTAAACCAACTCTTGTTACTCTTTAGCCAAAGTAAGTTTATGGCTGAAGAGTGGTTGGCTGGATTAAACCAACTCCTGCTACTCTTCAGCCGAAGTAAGGTTAAGTTTGAAGAGCGGTTGGCTGGATAGACCCAATTCCAGTTACTCCTCAGCCGACGTAATTATGTCGGCCAAAGAGTGGTTGGCTAGTAAGGTTAACCAACCTAAACCGGAGTACGGTATCCCGGTTGAAAATATTGCAAGAAAGTAAACCACAATAGCAGTTGGAGTAATAGTACGCAAGGCAAGTGCAAACATACAAATCAAAACCGGAATAAGAGTTCAGCACAAAAGAAAATTTTCATTAACAAGATCAAAAGTCTTCAATACAACTGAGGGGCTGCAGCCCAGTTACAAATTCAAGACAAAAGAGAAGCATTTGAATTATCAAAAGTGGAAGGATGTTACTTTACTCCGGTTACACTATCCAAAATGAAGAAAGAAAAAAGAAAATCAGTTGAAGAGATCATCAATTTTTGCATCAAAGTCAACATGAGCATCTGTTCGAAGTCCGGTTTGTGGTAGTAGCTCGGTCTCAACTTGGACCTCAGTATCAACAGGCAGCACGATGTCAGTCGGCAGCCCATCAGTTAGGTCCTCAACAACCGGCTCCAACCGAAGTGATTGATTGTTGTCCTGCTCATTGACAACCGAAGTGTCAGTTGGCTCATCTTCATCATCATCATCATCGTCAGACCCTTCAAGAAATTACTTCTGTAGATCGGTAGCATACTGCGACAGTGAAGCCAGAATGAAATACTGAGGAGCACTGTAGACCTCGGTGTCGGGTGCACAACCGAGCCGCTCCACGGCACTCCTCCAGCCACACTTGAAGAAGAGATCTTTCGCGGCTTCGAACTGTTGGATGTAGCCGTCTTCTGCCTTCTTAAAGCCTTGCTTTTTGGCTTTTTTCATGCCCTCTTTCAGTTGGGCTATCTCGGCATCTTTCTTCTTTTCAATCTTCGCCAGCAGGCGCAGGTACTTGTCCTTTGCCTCAATGGCAACCTTTTGCTTTTCGGCTTCGGCCGAACTAACCAGTTCGGTCAGTCGTCCTTTCTCAGACTGTAGCTGGCCAACTGCTTTTTGGCCTCCTCTAGCTCGGCCGATTTTTCTTCGGCTTCTGCCATGGCTTGCCTTGTATTTCTTCTAAGCTCCAGCACTTTCCTATGTGTGATATGGTTTTTCTGAATGGCCTGCAAGAGAATAGTAATTTTCTTCTCAGCCGAAGTGAGAGTTGGAAAAAATAGACAGAAAAAAATGACAGTGCTACTTACCAGGATCATTGATTTTGTTGAAGACCGGATGGCCTTCAGTTCGGTGTTGAGTTGCCTTTGGTGGTGCTCCATGTCCTTGGGAAGGCACACACTCTTGGCTAGATTGAAAGCCATCGAGTGGTCCTTCTCAGCAACAACCGAATCCGAAGCCGTTATATCTCGGTTGTTGAAGGTGAGACTGGGAACCCATTTTGAGGAGCCAGCTCGGTCGGAGTTCTCTGGTTGAGGGCTTTGTTGGGGGCTTGGAGGAGGGCTTGGTGGCAGAACGGTCTCATCCACAAGTCGTTGCTCGGATTGGCTAGTCCGGGCACGTTTGCTTGGGCGAGATGACGACGGCCGTTGGGATAGAAGGGCCACCACGGTCTCAGTGGTCTGGCCGGTTTGTGGTACATCGGGTGGGTTTGTTACGGTCAGTAAGGCCTTCAGTCTGCTCCTTTTTGCCATTTCTTGTTCGGCCGTGAGAGGGATTAGGTTTATTGGGGCAAAGATGGGTCCGGTTCTGGTGCGTTTTCAAGGAGGAAGTCGGTCACTCTCGCTTTTCGGCGACCACTGTATTTGTAGGTCGGTTCAAAATCTAAGAGCTTGGTCCAACTTCTCTCGTTATGTCGAAGTGCGGTGCGGAGCGTACCCAAGTTCGGGTAACCGTATACTGATCGAAGATGGGCTTTATCTGCAAAAAAAGACAACTGTTAGTTCGGTTCAGAAGGAGAAAACCGAAGTAAACAGAAGCGTGAAATAGAACCGAAATATTTATACCGGGTATGCCTTTGTTCCAGTTTATACTTCGGCCTGGGATCTGGGCTTGGTGGTCTTCAAAGTTCCCAGATACCCAGAAAAAATCGTCGTCATTTAAGTCTTTGTCCGGTGTATCTTTGATTATTTTTTCTCGGCCACGGCGTATTCTTAAATAATATACCCACCCATCCTCTTTGGATCCTAAGGAATATTGGTGGAATATTTCGGCGAGACCGAGGTTCAGACCGGTTTGGCGGTTTAGTTCGGCGATGCCCATTATTATACGGTATGAGTTGGTTGATAGTTGGGTTGGGCATAGTCTGGTTTGCCTAAGGAATTCACAAATTAAGGGTTGGACTGGAAATCTCAGTCCGGTTTCTATTATTGATAAAAGGGTAAAAGGCACGAAACCCTCATTCCCCCAAGGTATGACACCTTTTTTGGCTAGGGAAAGGTTGATATCGGCAGGGATATTGTAATCTTTGCGAAATTCGGCTAAGCCTCCAGGGGTTTCTACCAAAAACCTATACTTCCCCATTTATTGTATAAGTTATAAATAATTTAGTTCGGTCGAGGGTTGTGCTCGGTAGCTCGGTTGAGCGCGAAGAGGGAGTGCCTGGGCAACCTAAGTCTGCAAAGTGGAAAAACAAGGTGTTAAGCACAGATCGTTGACCGTGCTACAAAAACAAAGCAAGAAAAGAGAAGTCTTACTTCGGCTACACAGGGCACTACAGGATCTACCTTGGTTTCAACAAGGTGCTAGTTATTTCGGCTCGGCAGGATGTTTGGTTATCTCGGTTCTACCTATGGGTTTGTTACTCCGGTTGGGCATCAAGGGGTGGCTTTCTGAGTTCGGTTTAGAAACTGAGAAAGCTGGGTTAGCCCCCGAAGGCTCAGCTCGGTCGTGGGCCAAGATTTCTAGTTCGATGCATTTTTTCGGCTCATGTGAATAAGATAGTGACCTATTGAAACTACTGTTATATGCACAAGTTCCAGTTCGGTTAAGGTCTGAATAGATCTACGCCTAGCATAAACAGTTCCCTAGTTCGGTTGCTTTGTGGTTTCGAATCAAAATCAGTATTCTACAGGATATTATGTGTATTCGAATATCCTATGGCTAAGTTTTTCAGGAACAACACAAGTGGAAGTAGAAAGGTGTTTTTCAAAAACAAACACAAAAAGCTATGGATTGCAGAGCATAAAAATGAAAAAATGAGGCGAAAGAGATGAATTTGCTTACCAGATTGAAGCAAGAGGAGCTGGAGATGGAAGCAACGGCAGTGATGGAGAACGCGAAACAAGATTCACAGTTGCAAACGTTTAGAGGCAATAGAGCAAGAGAGAGAGCAGAAGAAATGAATAGTGTAGTGTTTGATCCAGATGAAACGAAAGGTTTTTGTTTTGGTGGAAAGGCAAAGGCGGGAACTGTTCAAAAATTGCGAAGTACGAGGGCGGCGTTACAGCTGTGGATAGCCAATAAAAGCCTGCCACGTGTCATTGGAATACTGAACGATTCAGATGCTGTGATTGAAGAGACGTTTTGATCGAACAAAAACGGAGCTCGGTGTGGAAAAGCTGACAGGTCTTAGCCCGGTTGGGGAAGTTAAAAGATTTTAGCTCGGCTGGAGAGGCTAGGAGATAGTTTAGCTCGGCTGATAAATCGGTAATCCCTATCATGCTGCGCAGTTGGAATTAAGGGGCAATTGAGAGGGTAATTTATATATAAATTGGGCCGAACTGGGCCGTTGTGAGCCTCAGTGCGAAGGGCTGAGTAATAGTGCCGTGAAAGCTACTCCGATCCCAGAAAGACGTAGTGCTACTCCGGTCGCAAGGAAGTTGTATCGGTCGCCATGTTCCATCTTATACCGGTCGTGCCGCAGTATGATTAGTCCGTCTAAGCCATTGTTAATAGTTAGCTCGGTTTAACCTTACCACGGTTAATGGAGGCGGACCGAGGTAAGAACGGAAATTGGAGAACCAGACTGAGTGTAGTTCGGTCGAAGATCACATGTGCCATGCTTACTTCGGTCGAATGATGATTCGGCCGTGGTAAAACCATCTCACTTGGTTTGAGCAGTGAGGGGGGTGTTGAAGGATAAGCATTATCCTTCAGGAGTTTGAATCCTAGGAGGACTCTGCATGGAGGAGTAAGAGTCCTACTAGGATTGTGCCACACGAAACTTATAAAAGCTCACAGATATCACATACGGAGAGATAATGCAACTTTGCTCCCTGAGTACATAGAGCTTTTGCCTATTTGTCTTGTTGGCTGACTTAGTCATCGGAGAGGTTTCCGGCACACACCCGCCGGCTAGCTCACGTTTGTGTTTTCAGGTAGTAGAGTGACGTCGTACGGAGGAGCGCAGACTTGATCAACAGGATTATACGAGAAGGTGTATTTCTTTCCCGTACAGCCATGATGTTCAATCCTTTGAATCTTTATCCTTGAAAGATCAAATCTTGAATGTATAAACAAAACCCACTCACTGAACACTTTTACAGAACCATATGGTTAAAGTGGAAGGAACAGAGTTTCAAACCTATTCTATTCACAAAACAACGTCTGTGTTTGATGGCTATCATAGGCATATATATAGATAGGCTTGGACCCATATCCAAGTGTAACTCTTTATAACTTCCCACCATCAGGGAAGTTGTAAAGTCCCATGAAACCACCATATGGGATAGTGAACAGACATTAATTACCCATTAGTCATTAAACCAATTAATTAGTCATTAAACCAATTGAATATATATAATATAAATAAATAAATAAATAAAACAAACATGTGGCATATGGATCATTTTATGGATATTCTTACAATAAGTAGTAAAGTGAGTCCAACATGTGTTTTTTTTTTTTCTTAAATATATTTTAAAAACATGATTTTGACCCCTAGATGGTGAAAAAAAAAAAAAAAAGAAGAAAATATGAACAAGCGACTAATTATTTCCTTTTACAGAACAAAATCTGAGTCCCCTATTCTTCTTTTTAATTACTTCGAACAAATGCACCCAGTGCATGTAAATTAATGTATAAATATAGGCTACGTCGTGTACAGTCATTTTCACAAACTTTTGATTAATGTTAAAGTGTACTCTTAAAACACATATTAAAAAAAAATATTATAAGGCATTTTCATGCATAATGTATATTATTTTTAAATTTCCTAACATGTACAATAACAACACATTAAAAAATAAAAAAATAATATACAAGTCCACATTTTAGATTCAGTGATGTGTCAAAAAGATGATTGGTTGATAATTAAATGATTTGTTGATAATTATCTTCTTGACACATCACTGGATCTAGAAAATATAAAGATAAATTACAAATACACCCCCTGAGATTTGATTAAAATACAAATAGCTTGCTGTGGTTTTGAAAATTACATTCCATCATTTGAACACTACAACAAGTTGGGTCTTGAGTGACGAATTTTTTTTGTCTTCAAAGAGCTAATTTCGTCACTATAGATATTTGTGACGAAATATTTTCGTCACCGGTTTCGTCATTGAATGTTTGTCACTAAAGACCAACGTGACGAAAAATAATTTCGTCACTGATGAAATTACTTCAGCGACGAAATTTTTTGTCACCAATAAAAGAACATTTTGTCACCCAAAATTCTCATTTTCGTCACAAAATAGTTATTCAGTACCATATTTATAACTTTAGTTGACGAATAAATTTGTCACGCATGTTGATGATTGATGAGGAAATAATTTCGTCACAATAAGATGTAAAGATGACAAAATTTTTCGTCTTCAAAAGTCATAATTTTGTCACCAATAAAACAACATATTGTCACAAAAAATTCTCATTTTTGTCACCAATTAGTTATTCAGTACCATATTTATAACTTTAGTTGACGAATAAATTTGTCACGCATGTTGATCATTGATGAGGAAATAATTTCGTCACAATAAGATGTAAAGGTGACGAAATTTTTCGTCTTCAAAAGTCATACATGGATGACGAAATATATTTCGTCACAAATATATATATACGTGACGAAATTTTTAGTCACCAAATAACAAAATAAATAAAAACTTTCATATATAAACTGCAGTAAATTTTGTCACAAAAAAAGTTTATTAGTGACGAATAATCACTTTGTCATAATAACAAGTACAAATGACGAAACAAATTCATCACTAAACTTGTCCCATATTTTATATTAAATTTAAATTATTATTTTACAAATATCCCTGCTCATATCCCAATAGCCTTTTAATTGTACTAAGAAATCCTCTAGCTATTATACATCACTCCGCAAAAAAATTCACTAAACAATTTATATTATAAATCAAAATATATCCATCAAACAACTTGAATAATAATCCATTAAGTATCACAAAAAAACCATCAAAGCAAATCCGAAAATGAACTAACGTGGAGTCCACAAAAAAAAATTAACAGTCAATCTTGATTTGCAACTACAACTAAGCATCAGTTTAGGAAAAAAAATTCAACAGTTGATCTTCATTTGTAAGTATGCTTCCGAACGTCATCAAAACCAATCTGCAAAGAAAATAAACAAGGCAAACATTAATATATTATCAATTACATCTAAATTCATAAATAAATAATTTTATTTTATAAACCAATTTAGTAGAAATGCATATAACAATTCAAAACTTCAAAGAGTTGAGATAATCCGTGATGATAAAGCAACATGGATAACATAAGATGACAAAAGATCGCAAGAATACCATATATCACTATCACTAATGGCAGAATATATATAATAGCTCCAAAATATAACGTAGCATTGAGGTACATTTGATTCATGACAATGGGCCGATGACTTCTTCAATGAGGTAAATTTGATCGGTGGAATTCAACACAACAACCTTGTAAGACTTTTGGGTTGTAGCATTGAAGCCCCTCAATGCCTTTTTATTTATGCCAATTTGCATCCATGTATAAAGTAAAAGAAACCCTTCAGTCCTAGTCATTACAACAAAGTTGACAATGATGGATGCATTTCAACTAAAACTTATATGAAATTTGAAAAACAAACCTCATGTTTACAGTGTATGCATTTTCAACAAAAAGTTGGGATTAGAGAACCCCAAAGAAAGGATTACTTATCGCATTATTCAACTCGGTCCCAGCTGAGTTCAATTTCTATTTTGCTTCTCAATCTTAATTTATGAGCCGGAAATCTTTACTGACCCAATCTAGTGTAAAATACAAACAAATTGGCAAGAGGGAATAATAGTGGAAGAGAAGGAGAAGGATTTTCTAATAGTGTAAAACTCATAATGACTCGTATAATAGGTATCATGACAAGTAAATGTATTATATCAGTTCACTCGTCCTGACTAAACACCCAATCAATGGTGACTGTTGCCAAGGAAATCAAGAGTTTGGCATGTAATGCTGCCTTGAAGATATTCAAATCTGGTGCTAGAGTATTTGGTGACAGCAAACACCTACAGCAATCAATGGTGACAGCAAACACCTACAGCATACAGCATACACCTACAGCATACACACTAAGACAGCAGACACCAGAAGACAGCAAACCCCAGTGCAGTTCAAATGGCACAACAGCACAGCAGCTTTTGGACACAGCAGAGCAAACCAGCACCTAACTTCAATGCCATTCTAGATCAAATATAATGCACCACACCTCACTAAACCTTTCATGGCAATTAAGATTCAATTCAGAACCAACCAGCAGATGAGCACAGAGGACATGAATTCCCACCAGACCATGATTTTACCCAGAACCATGATTTTACCCACTGAATTCCAAGGCTAAGACCTTGAAATTACAGCTCAGAACCAACCAGCAAGATTTTACCCACTCAATCCAGAACCAACCAGCAAGATTTTACCCACTCAATCCAGAACCAACCAGCATACAGCAGATCATGCTTTAGACTTAGTTGATGAGACGTATTACAAGCAGCTGGTGGGTAGTTTAATGTATCTCACTGCCACGGGATCGGACATGATGTTTGTTACTTGTCTCATAAGTACATATATGGCAAAACCAATGGAAATTCATCTACAGGCAGCTAAGAGAGCACTTTGATACTTAAAAGGGACTGTGAACTATGGAATTCATTATAAGAAAGGAGGAGATGGTGAGTTGTTGGCATTTACGGATAGCGACTATGCCGGACATATTGAAGACAGAAAGAGTACATTTGGTTACGTGTTTTTAATGAGTTCAAGTGCTGTTTCATGGTGTTCAAAAAAGCAATACAATCCAAAAGAATAATTAAAGCAAATAAAAACAGCAGCAATCATTAAGTCATATACAAACCTGACCAACCCACTACCTGAGACTCAATAAATGTTCATTCATTTCTACTACTGTGAAAAACTCAATCAGAGAGACACCCATTATTAATCACATCACTAACTTAGAGCAACTCCCAACACTGCCTGGCAAAAATACACAAAAATGTAAACACATAGTTTTGTCTCTACTTTGGTTAGTGTGTATTTTAACTAGGGTCATGCTTAGTAAGAATTTTGATAATGAATCTATTTTCATTAAATACATCTTCAAACTTGTTAAATCTTAGTTAATAAGTAGTCAAACTGTTGTACTTTAACTAGTATATACTAACCAACATGAGAAAAATAAAATGATAAAACAAGCGAGACTTACCAAAAAGGTGATGTACGAGTTCATGGGATACCTCCTCCTCTAAATTGTCCTTTGAAACCTTGCTTCTTAAGAAACGCCATGATGCTTGATGTGATCTCAAAATGCTCGTCAATCGACCCATTCATCTTCCCTATCTCTTTATTTTGTGCTTGAATTTCCTCTTTTTGTACTTGAATTTCATGTTTCTGTGCTGTAATTTCCTCTTTATGCGACTGAATTTCCTCTTTTTGTGACTGAATTTCCTCCTTTTGCTCTTGTATTTCCATCTCTAGACGCCTCACATAGTCACTGTCAGTCGAAGCACTGGAAGTCCTGACAGAGAAGGAACGCCTCAACCCAAGTCCTTTAACATATCCCGACCTTGGCTTCAGCACCTTCACAGATAGCTCCTCTGGAGTAATTGGAACCACACCAGGTTCAGAGCAATGTTCAGCTTGGATCTTTATCATGTTATCCTGTCATTTTATAAATTAAAAAATATAAAAATGAATAAAGATACAATTAAAATTGCAATCATCCTAATACAAAAGGTAAATATACATACATAATTCTCTTCGCACTCCGGAGAAATCCACTGGTTTGTGACATCATTAAAGTGTGTAGATTTGTAAACACATGGCAACTCTGGCAGTTGGCCCCCATTTGCAATTGTCTGATTTTTTTTGTGCCACTAGTAAGTTAAATAAGAACGATGGTAGTATAATCATGTCTATAAAAAAAAAATGGGAAAAAAAAATAAAGAAGACCCACCGCCTTGTGTACCCTAACTGGAAGAGATTTTGACCCACACCTATGCTTTGTCTTCAATTGATTTCTATTGTCAATGTTAGCATTTGATTGCTTCTACAAGGAGCAAGTTCCAATAGAAAAATATATATATTAGGAAGACAAGGTAATTGTCAACAATAAATAAACATAAGAAAAGTTTACCAGCCAATTGGTATCATTCCACTTCTTGTCAATCAAGTTTTTCCATTTCTCGAGGTCACATTCAGGCGGTGGATGGCTTCTAGCATACTCCTCTCCCTTAGCACTTTTAAGGTTCAGGTATTTTTTTCGTAGTCTGTAGGTGTGGCTGCTCAAGCTCCGTCCACACTTTGTTGCCACCGCTTTCCTAACATTAGTGGATTCACCTTCCATGTCAAATTGATCCTAGCAATAGCCACAAATCTTGTAAGTCATAATTAATTATATTACATTAATTCAATCAATTATGTAAAACTTTTACCGTTAGACGCTGAAACATAGGTGCCGTAACTTCTTCGTTGACATGTTTCCACCTGCGAATGCTAAAGTCTGGCAAGTGTGTTCGGACCTCAACACCAATTTTGGAGACTAATTTAGAGGCATGATCCCCCACTGGCGCAAGATACTCCTGTGGTATGGGAACTTTGAGCTTTCCATCTTTGTCAACCATTGCTTGAACCTTAAACCCGCGTGTCAAGCCACGAGGGTGTCTACTAGGCACTATTGTAAAGACATTACATTGACTGGTTAGTAATTAAATAAAGCAGAATCCTAAATGCAATATAAGCAACTTTATTTTGTTGTTGTTGAATAAGTCATAAAATAAAATGATAACATATAGAGATACAAGGAGCAACTTGAAGCTGATTATTCAGCTGGTTGAGGCACATTAGCATGTTAACAAGTCAAGCTCAAGACTGGAGCCCCTGTTTGGTGCAGCTTATAGCTGCTTCTTTTTTTGTGGGAAACTGTGCTACAGTATTTGGTGCAGCTTTTTCTACTTACAACTTTTGAGGCTAAAATAGAGAAAAGTTGATTATTGAGAAGTAGGAGAACGGGTGCTTTTAGTTTTGGTTTTCTAATTATTAGCTTTTAGATTACAAGAAGTGATAACAAGTTAATTCCTTATTAGGGTTATATAAAAAAACATATAGACCTCTAATTTTATTGGTATGAAATGTCAGATTTTTCCACACGGCAAAATGTTGGATTTTGTGTTAGGCCTTGCAGCCATTTTGTTATTCTTTCTTAGGGCTGCAAAACAAGACGAGTAGCTGACAAGCAGCCTAAGTCCAGATCATCTGCAGCTTGTTAAGCCAGCAGAGCTTGAGCCTAATTTTGAGCTTGTTTTGATTGTCAATCCAATCTCAAACAAACAAGGATTCAGATCATAAAAGCTTCAGAAATATATAATTTCAAAGTGGTGTTCGAATGTTGAAATGATTAGTTAACCATGGGAGTAAGGGCCAATATTATGCTCAATAGAGGTCAGATTTTGGGAATTAGCCAATCTAATTTCATGGATGGATGATATAAATAACATTGGTTTGCATGCAAAGTATAATGATCAAAAGTGCATGACACCTTCGTGTAACTAACTAAGAAGTGCAGATATGCAGGCCCATAACCCAAGCGTGGCAAACATTGGCACGGTGCAAAGACACCTTGGATGGTGATGGATGTTTCCACTCTAAAACTGATAAGAGAATGACTCCAACAAACAAACCCAAGTGTGGCAGCACAACACAGACAACTCAGGACACCCTGTACATTGTAGCAAAACCTATGAATAGGCCCACAATGCCATAATCATTTATCATCCATCACCATCCAAATCTATTCTACAGTTTGCTTGTGGGAGCTTCCTGTGGGGATACTTCAAATGTAAGGATATCTTGTAAAGAAATGCAAAAGTCTTCCTTGTCTTGTATACAAACCCATTTCATTATCTAATGTCTTGATGTCTTGATCATAAATTAAAATTGTTATCCTAATTTATGTGTTTTCAGAATCTGCCTGAAGCAAGCTTTTAAAGTGCTTCAATTGCAACATAACTCTTTATTAGCCACAACACATGACCAATTTTCAAACTACATGGTGAAAAGTTGTTTCCAAAATTTGGTTAATTAATTTTTCTCTGGTTTTGTTACCATTGATAAGGGAATCTTTTTACCAAAAAAATTGCAATATCCAAGCTTTCTAATCACAAGTCCAAAAAGACAAAATTCCAGTATTTAAGAATAAAAAATGCATAGGAAATGACCTTTGGTGATGCACAAATAGTCTCTAGGATACAATGCAGCCCAGCCGAAACTGATTATCAATCTGCACTTTGCACTTAGGGAAAATTGACCCAAAATACCTTTGGCGATGCACAAAATAGAACAGGTTCTGGAATTCTGTTTCTGCAGAAAACAGAACCCAGAAGAAGAAGAGAAAGAGTAGTAGATTGCCTTTAGAAAGCCTTGTAAAAATAGGAAGAGTAACCTGAATATTTTCTACCAATTCTTGAATGCCTAATTATCTATATATGGATCAGAACATGACTGTTAGGAACAGTCATGTCTCTCCTTTTGAATTTGAATTAAAATTACTGATAATAACAGTGATAAACTGCTACTAAACAGTTACTCTACAATAGTCATAATGACAGTTTTAAAATCTGACCCTTTAATTGCATTTTGTAGCGTTTTAACTATCCAATCAAGATAGGAAAACTTTGTCGTCTCTTCCCTATGTGAAACAAGACTTCATAAAGGCAATAACAAAAAGAAGCAAAAAACTGAAAAAAACTATAAACCCAAAACAACATTTAAATATTTTGAAAATATTTCAACAGAAAAAACCATCAACGGTTTGAATAAATTAACACCAACCTAAATTCTTATGAAGTAATCAACAATTTATATTTTTTCCTTAAAAATTGAAAAGCAGTAGTACATTGTTATTTGTTTCACCTGATAAAGCAGTGACATCACAAACAGATTGTAAGACCAAAACAGACCCAAAACAACACAGATATATGGCACAATCAAAACAGATTGTAAGAGCAAAATAGACCCAAAAAAACACAGATATATGGCAACAGATATATTGCAAGACCAAAACAACACAGATATATTGGAAGACCACAACATCACAGATATATATTGTCCGACCAAAACAGACCCAAATCAATACCAACACAGGTCCAGGACTGGAATAAAAAAAGTTTGCAGGTTTTATACATCTATTGTACGTGCTGTTTGTGCTTCCTAATAGTGACAACACAATCCGTTAGTACAGCACCAATCCAGCACAATCCATCATCAATAAATATCTATTAGTCTATCACAATGCAATCCATTAGTCCAGCATCTTAAAGTTCAATTTCAGAAAAAAAAAAAATTCAGTAATAACCTCAGCTTTTTGCACCAAGAAATTTTTCAGAGAACAGAGTATGCTTTAACTGTTAGGCACTTAAGGTCAGTAAAACTTTTTTATTGAAAACTTTCTCTGCAATTTATTATAGTACAACTCAGGTTTCAGTAAGGCACTCAAGTTTTCTTTAGCTGTTAGCCACTCAAGGTATAGAACATTCATTAGAGTCTGCTCTTTTGCACCATAGAATTATATTAAAACAGAGGATTTCATTTTAATAGTAAAATTCAGCATCTTACCGACACTAGATTGGGGGGCTGCCTCCGTTGCTGCCTCTATATCGACATCAACTGGTTGTGAGTGTTGGGTCTCCACATTGTCATGTAAATCCCTATTCGGAACAACAATTGCCTCGTGCGAAGGTTGAGGAGATGACTGCGCCAATCGTTTGGGTGGCATTGGTAAGCCCTACAAAACATAATACAAAAGCATAAACAATAAATACATAAAAATGGATAAGTAAATATATGTATATGGAAACTCATCAAGGCCACTGTTGAAAATATGACTTATCAATAATTATGGAAGAGCATTGATCTAGGGTTCAAGTCTTTGCGAAATCTGTATTATTCATTCTTTGAAAAATGGCAAAACGATGCAACATGGTACCACATTTTTTCCTAACTGGTTGCTTTTGCAGGTTTCTAATTGTGCTGGTGCCTTGTTAGGGAATTTGTTGTTGAGGGTCTACTGATGTGAGGTTACTTTTTTGGATTGGTTTCTATATGCCTAGTTTGAACACTTCAGTGAAACATATGGAGGTTGTATGTAGGATGTATATTTTCTAGTTTTATTTTATGACTTATTCACCCAAAAAAGTATATGGAAATATAAAGATGGTATTAACAAAGCATCATTAACAAATATATAGCTATGAGACATGATAACAAAAATGAATGGCCATACATATAGTACCTCATCGTCAACACTTTCAAAGGACTCGCATCATCAGTGTCATCTTCATGATCTGACGGTATGTAGTCATCATCATCTACCTGAACCCTAATGTTCTTTCCCTTCTGATTAACACGATTGGGCTGAGTAGAACCCATCAAAGAAGCCGCTAAACGGTTCAATTGTAGAGCATCCATTTTCTTTTTATTCTTCTTGATTGTCTTATTTCTTTCCATTTCGTACTGTGTTCGCTTTTGTTTCGCTAGAAAACCTGGTTTGAGCCATTGTTTCTCCCCTTTGGCCATTTTGATAACTAAAAAGCATAAATTGATATAAAACATAACATATTAAGCAGAATATTTACTTGAAGAGACACAACAAAATATAGCATAACTATGTAATGCATTAAAACCATATGTCCATATAGAATCCTAAAAAAAACAAGAACTAAATATCATAATCCATATCAGGTTCCATATCAGGATCCATATCATCATCAAGTATGCCAAGTTCTTCATCTTCTTCGTCATCTCTACCATCTCTCTTTGTTTTATTCGGAATAACCTCAGCTTCAATATCATCCCTATGAAATCGAATAATATCTTCAATGTTGATCGGGACAACTGAGTTAATGTTTTCTTGTTGGAATGCATCATTAAATTCTGGTTGATCTGGTGGTTCTCCATCACCAACCTCTGGTACATCAAACACACCCCTATGTTGGACCTGTTGCACAACTTGCCAAGGTTGCCCCCATTTGGTGTCATTCAGGTAGAACACTAGTTTAGCTTGACTAGGCAAGATAAAAGGGTCAGATTGATACCATCGGCTTGTGACATCGATGCATGTGCAATATGTGTCAGCTCGTACTGTTCTACTTCTACCAGTGTTACCGGTGTTGTACCATTCACATTGAAAAAAAACAACTTTATTTTGACACATGTACTCAAATTCCCAAATATTGCACAAGTGACCATAGAATTCATGCATCTCTCCCTTGTAGTCCCCTTTGGTAAGCACACCACTATTTTGACTCTTACGACGATTGTCTAATTCCTTCGTATGGAATCGTACACCATTGATTATACAACCCGAGTACTCTTTCACTAGCAAATTAGGACCATTCGCTAATGACCACAATTCTTCGGTTGCTTCTGGTGCCTCATCAACTCTCAATCTATTTATCTACATCCACATGCAATGTGCAACACTTGAATTATGTTAGTAATGTTTGTATTTTATACAAGCCTAATAGTGTTTGGGCAATTGTGAATATGAAAAATGACTTACATATTCTTTGAACCACTTCGGAAATTCCTTCTGTTGTATCTGAGTTACATCTTGTCCAGTGGAAATTTGTAACAAATTCTTGTGTTCCCTACTCAAATAGTTTTTGGTTAATGAGTGAAATACTACTATTATTAATGACTAATAACATGAAAAATGTTAAAATATATATAATTATAAGAAACACGTACTGAAGATACTTCTCTATCTCAGGGCTATTGTATAATAAGAACCAATGAGCAATATCACGAAGTTCCTGTGACATCTCAACATGCTTTCTGATTTGGCCAATAGGACGAGCAGTTTCGGTGAATATTGTCAAACCTTGACGCCGGACTCCATAATCTTCATTTCGTGCATCTCGATTATGCACGGTTTCAATCCCTTCAAGATACATTGAGCAAAAAGTAATGCACTCCTTGACAATGTAAGCCTCTGCAATAGAACCTTCTGGTCGAGCTCGATTGTTGACAAACTTTTTTAAAGCTCCGAGAAACCTTGAAGAGATAACCAATTAGGATATTGGTTAGGCATACAACATAATCTACACCTTTCATTTGAAACTACAATTTTAGAAATTACCTTTCAATCGGGTACATCCACCGATATTGCACAGGTCCTCCGAGAATAGTCTCACGTGGCAAGTGAATGGCCAAATGAACCATCA
Source organism: Camellia japonica (assembly GCA_030407325.1). Classification (NCBI taxonomy): domain Eukaryota; kingdom Viridiplantae; phylum Streptophyta; class Magnoliopsida; order Ericales; family Theaceae; genus Camellia; species Camellia japonica. The sequence continues at coordinate 13,405 of JAPPVO010005244.1, read as the reverse complement.
CATCGAAGAAGGCTGGAGGAAAGATCTTTTCAAACTTACATAGTATGAGTACTATGCGTTCCTCTAATTTCTCCATTTCACTTCGTTTGAGTGTCCTTGAGCATATATCTTGGAAAAAGCTACCTAACTCAAAAAGTGCTGTACTGATCTCTTTATCTACGTAACCACGCATCCCATAGGAAGAATCCGTTGTATAAGTACATGGCAGTCGTGGCTTTTCAATCCTGTTAATCTACCATTTTTTGCATTCACTGATCTCGAAATGTTTGCCGCGTACCCATCTGGATACTTTACTGATGTCAAGAATTCAAAGAAACCCTCTCTCTCTTCAGGGGTCAGTGAGAAGCTGGCTCGAGGTTTGACATATGATCCATCGGGATTTTTTGTCAACCACAGTTCTTTCCTTATATTCATATCTTCTAAATCCATTCGTGCCTTATCTGTATCCTTGTTCTTTCCATCAATTCCCAACATAGTTCCAACAACATTTTCACTAAAGTTCTTCTCCACGTGCATGACATCAATGTTGTGTCGAAGCCTCTTTTTCTTCCAATACGGTAGCTCATACAAGATGCTTACCTTCGTCCAATTTGGGTTCTGACGAGGTCTTTTCCTATTCCTTGGATGTTTTCCATATGTGACACCCGTCACGCTGGCCAATTGTTCTTCAATCTTTTCTATCGGTATCACCAAAGATCTCTTCCGTTTTTCATGCTTGCCATTATATGCTCTACTCTTTCGCCTTTCTGGGTGGTCATCAGGCAAGTAGCATCGATGGTTACTGTACGCAGTCTTATTTCTTAAAGATTCAAAATATGGTTCGTCATTGCAAGTGTAACAAGAGTAATGACCCTTTGTTCTCCATCCAGACATGTCACCAAATGCGGGCCAATCATGTATCGTCCACATCAAAGCTGCACGCATGCAGAAAGTCTCACCAGTCGAGGCATCATAGGTTAATGTACCATTTTTCCATAATTCATTCAATTCATCCACCAAAGGTCTCATGTAGACATCAATATCAATTCCTGGTTGTGATTCACCAGGAATAAGTAATGACAGCATGAAAAATGGGTCCTTCATAGCCAACCACGGTGGCAAGTTGTACGGAATGAGTACGACAGGCCACAAACTATATGAGTTATTCATATTTCCAAAAGGGTTGAACCCATCAGTAGCCAACCCTAGCCTCACATTCCGAGGCTCCAAGGCGAATTCAGGATGTTGTGAATCGAATTCCTTCCACTCATCACTATCTGCAGGATGCCTCAATACACCGTCATCTAGACGTTTTTCATTGAACCATTTCATATCCTCGGCTCTCTTTCTCGACATGTACAACCTTTTCAATCTCGGTGTTAACGGGAAGTATCGAAGGACCTTACGAGAGATCTTCTTACCTCTACCATGATTTGTCTTGTATCTACAAGCATTACAATTTGGACATTTATCCAATGTTGCATTCGCCTTCCAAAAGAGCACACAGTCATTTACACAAGCATCAATGAGCTCGTATGACAAACCCAAGTCACGTAGTATTTTTTTAGCTTCATAAGTTGACTTTGGAACCAAATTATCCTTCGGTAAAAGTTTTGTTAAAAACTCTAGCATCATGTCAACTGACTTATTACTCCAATGGTTTGTTACCTTCATATTAAGTATCTCGATGACAAACTGTAACAAAGTGTAATTTGTGCAACCTGGGTACACCTCACGTTTGGCATCATTCAAATTTATCAAAAGTGCGAACCTCCTCCTTCTGGGTTGTATTAGTTGATTCCCCTCTTATTCGATCTTCCACTAAGGCATCAATACCTCCCAAAACCTCATTGCCCTTAACGGGTATATCATGGTGATGAGCCTCATTTGATTCACGGGGTTCCCCATGCACGTGCCAGATAGTGTAAGTTGAAATAATCCCATGTTGCAGCAAATGAATTTGAACAATTTGAAAATTATGACGAACAACATTCACACACTTTCGACAAGGGCACAAAATTTTACCATCTCGATCGATAACCGCCATTGCAAAACGAAGAAATGATATTACCCCATCATAATATGCCCGACTTATCCTTCCATCAACTGTGCTACCTAGTGCAATCCAACTCTTGTCCATGTCTGACTATGCCGAGTTAATCAAAGGTAGGTGAATAGGAAAATTTTAGATATAAATATATATATATATTTTAATTATAAAAAAAAAAAGTTGAAGTCCAATGATTATACTAAGTTATATAAATTTCAACCACATAATTCACATGACAAAATAGCCAAAGCAATTTAGCGTAAACAGAAGAAGTATTCAAAACCAAAACATAAACCACAGCAAAATAACCATCAATAAGAAGACAAATAACATAATTCAGAGAAAATTTAACCAATAAAGCACTGAGCTGAGAGTAAAAAACAGATAACATGACACGGAAAGAAAACCCACAATATGCCACATTGAGTTTCTAAAGCAGTCAATTTAAGTACTCAAATATCCAAATGCAAAATTTTATGATTGAACTACACATATTTGGAAAAATATATATATGCCCCGAATACCAGAATTGACACATCTATCAACTAAATTGGGATATTGAAAAAATAATACATTGGGAAACAATAACTATTTTGGCTCACATTTTTCTCGGTAAACAAAATGTGATAAAATTCTGTAAACGAACTTAATAATGTACGTAAGGAGCTATGCATATAAGAAATGAACGATGCCAATAGAATTGATAGCCACATGCGACAATTCCAATGAATGGCCCGAGACTATACTTGAAGAACTTATGGCCTGTTACTGCAGTTAGTACTCTGTTTGATTTTCTCTTTACTCAACTATATACGCAGTCCAGAGAAGTTAAAGCAAGATATGCTAATTTAAGGGTGTAATATTCCAATTTTCATTAAATCGATAGTTGTGAGAGAAAAAATAATTAATTAATAATTATTGAGTAAAAACCTATAGATATAAATTTTTATATAAAACAACGCCCAATTAATACACATTAATATATAATGAAATGTTTCCGTAGTCAGTCAAATGAGTCTACCATACAGTGTTCCCATTAAGATATTACATAACTAACCAAATATATGCCACCAACATAAGATGTATGAATTTAAAAATAAATTAAAATAAAATGACAGGCCAAGCTAGTGTATTGAAATATAGATAACCCCCATTTGCATCCTTAATATACTGGTTATAGTCACATAACATTGAATAAGACACCATACTGCCACATAGTCATAGTTTAGAATGTGATGCTTCAAAAATCTGGGAAAAAGGAGCTGTGATGGGTAGATATGGTGTGTAGCCTTTAGTTAAGCCTTAGTAATCATGAATGCCAAAAGTGATTGTAAATTGAGTAGAATGGTGAATAAGGAACCATGAAACTAATCCCTACTAAGTTTACATAGACTTCATCTCGTTGAATCCGAATTGTGTTGGGGACTAAGAAACAGATGACAGTGCAGCATAATACACTACAGATAGCTGGTGCTTTTCCTGGATTCTAGGATTGTCCATTTAATCTATTGATATAAACTTTTCACATTGTCACATCAACAAAACAGTCAAAACAATCATCAAACAGTAGAAGCAGCTGTTTGTCAATAATGGTAATGAAAAAATGAAGAATAGTTCAAAAACTTTCCAAGGAAAAGATAAATATATGATAAACTGATAACAACTTACCAAGGCAGTTAGTTTCCTTCTTATTATGTCTTTATTTTAAACAAGTTGTTTAAACTGGTTGTTTCAGCTAGTTATTTATTCACAGCAGCAGGCCAAACCAACCATAGCAGCAGCCAAACAGCCCCACCAAAGACGGGACATCCAAAAATAAGTAGAAGGACAAACTAAAGACCTATTTTCCTACATCCAGCAGTTAGCACATCCAGGAAATCAAGGCAAATGGGCAGCAGCAAACAAGCAGCTTGAACTAGCAGTGCCATGGACATGGATTACCTAATGGAAGATGGGCTATGAACATGCCTAACAGAAGCAGAGATAAACAAACTAAATCCATGTGCAGCTCATAGAATGAGTTCTTGGGCATGTTTATAGCCCATCTTCCAGAAACAGAAGCAGAGATTAACAGAACTGTTCTTGACATATCATAGAATGAGTTCTTGGGCATGTCACAACAGAAAAGGAAAACTTGACTGCAATTTTAAAAAAAATATTAAGTACTATATTACTGCTTTGACCTATTTTTAAAAGCTGGGAAAAGATAAATATATGATAAACTGATAAGAACTTAATATCAAGCACGGTTCCTCATATCACCACTGCACAACAATTGCTAAAATGAAAAGATTTTCATCAAATTCACACAAGTAGTTCATTTAATTTCTTTTTGTTTTTGTAAATGGAAGTGTCATTTACCATTATAAGATAATGATTATTTCATAGCAAGATTTAGAAATGACTTATGTTTCATTTAACTGAATCAAACATTATCCCAAAGTTATTCCAGTCGCATCATGAATGTGATGGAATGTCAGTCATAGGATAGCCCTATTCTTGTATAGCAGACCAATTTGACATGAAAGTGCAACGTGTCATTCACAGCAACAACCTTGTACAACAGATGAATTCCTTGTGTATCCCTCTGTTTTGGGGCACTCACTGTTGCTGTAATCAGTTGCAACTTAATCTGTCCCGTATGGTATGTGGTTTGAAAAAAAAAAAAAAACCCCGCACGTCTAGAGAAGTTTATAGTGATATAAACTATAAATTTGGACATCTTAAATTCGTTTTTTTGACTAACATACATATGCTTCACTACTTTGGACAAAAAATTCATTATGATTCTTGGTTAGTGGTTGTCTCTGTGTTTTCATGATCCCAAATAAGGCTTACCTAAACCATTTGTTAGCCACATTGATTTGTGGTTACTATTTGAGCTTTAATTCCAAAAGGTTGCAAGTTGCAATACGTAATGCTAGCAAGTACAATTAGAGGTCATTCTGATTTATCGCTTGTGCATAATATACAAATTAATAAATTTTATAATTTTAATATTTAGATGATCTGTTTCAATCATATTATCTTAATGGTTTATGTTTAAAATTTTATTATTATATATTACATCTATGAATAAAAATAATTATAAACTCTATTAGTTTGTATAATATATATATTTAATAATTAAGTGACATGAAGGACAATCAAATGTGCCAGCTACTAAACGTCAATTATCACTGCTTTCACCTTTATTAGTTTCAATGTACTATAGTCTATTTTGAGAAAGAAAACAAACAAATTTCATCCAAAAGGAACTCAACAATTGGAAAAGAATGACAACAAAATAGTAATGATTGTGACTTGAGAAAAATGACAAGTGTTGCTAGGCAACAATGACGTGCCATAAAACAGTGTTATAACAAGATGATCTAAGTGTACCTCTCAAATCTCATGCAGTTCCTTTCAGTACTTGTACTCATTAATCACCTCATCCCTTCTCAATTTTCCTTAATCTTGAAATTTTGAAAAATTATTATGTACTTCTTGAACTTTGTCTCAAAAATTATAAATTTTGTGACTTCTAATACTATTGAGACAATGCCCTAAAATTAACTATTGTGCCAAAAGTATTGAATGACTTTACCTAAAATTTAGGTTCTAAATTATATCCTAATACATTGATGAAAGAGAATGTCGGAAATAATACATTATATCCTAATACATTGATCGACATCATGACGTAAGTAATCAATTTTATTTTTTTATGAATAACCTAAGTAGAAAAACCTATAAAAATAAGCAGATATTGAACAAACATTCAAATATAGAGAGGAGTTGAACCCTAATTTTATTAAAAATACAGACAAACAATCCAAATCATATAAAATATTCACATTTAGTCATGGGCTTTTACTAAATTCAAACTGTTAATTATAATCAATAGGACATTCATTCTCAAGTTTATAGCAAAAACAAGCAAAACACATTAAGGATGGCCAAGTTTACAATTTACACATTCACAATTTATTGAAGAGAAACCTTGCTGGAAAGAATCAAGGTTTATAGTCGTCTAAAGATGTTAGCAATAGTCTCAGAGGAAGAGGGAAAAGAAAAAGATGTTGATGAATATCTCCCTTGTATGTACATGAATATCATTTATTGAGGGAACACCCCGAACATGAATTGATTTAAAAATAATCAAATGCTGAAGGTATACTATGTATATATATTGATAAGACTGACTAGATTTGAACTTACAGACTCTATGGTTGTGCTATGATTTTTCAGATTTGAAGGCAGAGAGATAGTTGATTTGAAACACTAAAATGGGGAGATTTTCAATACCCATCATGATTGGGTTTGTGGTGGTGTTATTAAGCTTGTGGGTAGGCATTACAGAAGAAGCAGAGTATATGAAATACAACGACCCAAAACAGCCATTGAATGTTAGAATCAATGACCTAATGAAACGAATGACGGTGGAGGAGAAGATTGGGCAGATGGTGCAGATTGAGCGCAACGTTGCATCATCTGATGTCATGAAACAGTATTTCATTGGTATATGCAATCTTCCTTCATTTCTCTATAGAAATTATTCAATTTCTTCATATATATATATATATATGTATATGTGTAGATGTGTCTATATCTCATTTTTTATGTTAGAACAATGTGATGAAGTACTTTAGTAGTAAACAAATATATATATCTTCAGATGGTTATTTACCAAACCCAAGTTTTTTTTGGATTAATTTCTCAAATTCAAATAGTTCTCAACTTATTTTTCAAATCCATATCTTGTTTGCTTTTTAAATTCAAAAATTGTTTTTGAGTCTTGCGTTATTTGTTTTTTTGGTGTTAAATATTTTTGGGGCATTTGGGAAGAGGTTATATATTTGAATTCATGCTTTGTATCTCTTTAAATGTAGGCAGATCCATTTTGATCACATTATATTATACCTTAATTGTGTAATGGGTGAGTCCAAGATAACTACTTATATTAAATTAGAAACGACTGATTATTCCAAAAAAATCAATTCCCTCAGTCCTTAGAACATAGTATGTGGAAGAAGAATTTATACTATCTTCGGTTTGAAGGAATAATTTTTTCAGACTAATATTTTTCGATCTAATTATTGTCTATGAGGTGAGTGAGGAGCGGTGGTAATATGATTGAGAATTGATTTACTGTTCAGTTGCCTACTATGATGACAATCCTCGGTACTGGCAATTCTAGTAAACACATTTAAAACCACAGATAAAATTGATCAATTCATGATAGAATAGTTGCGCATCATATAACCTCAAAACTTTCTACACACAAGTCTTCCTCAACTACCAGGTATGAACTGAATGCCCTTCAACTCTTTTTTATAGTTGTGCTACGTTTTACGACAGACCAATCCTATTATTCCACCTGATGACTCATACAATACCCATTACAGATTAATGGAAAATTATTAAGTAATCCCAAATTATCTCATACTTATCAACTAAAGTCTGAAAAAATACAACATTAATTCTGAAAATTAATTTCAAAAATTAGGGAAAACATTAATTTTGAAAATTAGGGAAAGCAGAGATTGAAAAATAGAGAAATTGAGTGAGAGAGAGGGAGAGAGAAAGAGGACCCATACCTGATGGAAGAGAACGCACAGCAGTAAAGGAGATACGACGTCTGTGGCGACACTGAAGGAGGAGAACAGGGACGTTGGCAGCGGCGCTGGGGAAGAACACACTGAAGGGGCGCCAGAGAAGAACACACCGCACTTGTGTTTTGAGAGTGAGAGGGAGAGGGAGAGGGGGAGAGGGGGAGGGAGAGAGGGGGAGAGGGAGAGGGATTGATAGGAAAACTGAGATCGTGTTTTGTTTTGAGAGGGAGAGACAGATAGAGATGCATACTGATACGAAGACTGATCCAAAAAAAAAGGAGGGAAAAATAAACTGATCAAAAAAAAAAAAAGAAGGGTAAAATAAATTAGGAAAAACTGATCCAAAAAAAAAAATAAAATAAAACAAAAAAAAAAAAGAAGAAAAAGACGGAGGGAGGGAAAAATAATAAACTTTTTTTTTTATCACTGCTTAATATGTCAAAATTCTTCTTTCAAAATTAGTGACAAAATAATTTTCTCACTAAAAGGCCTAAAAATATTAAAAATAATTAGTGACGAAAATATATTTCTCACCAAATGGTTTTAAAATATTTAAAATCAAAATTTTCAAAAAAAAAAACAAATTATTGGTGACGCAAATTATTTCTCATTATTAATTTTTTAATTGTTGAAAAAAAAATTTCTCACCAAAAGTTTCTAAATTTTGGCACCATCAAAAAAAATTAGTGGCAAAAAATTAGGTGACGAAACTTATTTTTTTCTCACCTAAAAGTAAGTATTTATTGACGGAAATAAATTTCGTCACCTATTATTTTTATATTCTTATTTTACGTGACAAAATTTATAATTCCTCATGGTTTATTCTTATTTAGTGACGAAATTTGTTTTCTTCACTAATTTTCGTCACCATACCAATACAAAGAATAAGAGAAAGAGACACCAGAAAAAGAGCAAAAAGAAATCATGTACCAAATCACCAAGCGAATAAGATGTGACGGTTACCGGCAAGCCTACTAGTGGCGGCGATGATCGGCAAGGCTAATAGAGGTGACGATAGTGATCGGCGTGGTAGAGGGGCAAGAGGTAAGACAAATTAATATCCTATTTTCAGAAAGAGAGAGAGATAGAGATGATAAACAGAAAAGGGGTAAAAAAAATTAATCCTTTTTTTTTTATTGCCGCTCAATATATCACAAATTTCTCACCAAAATTGGTGACAATATTATTTCCTCACTAAAAGATATCAAAAATATTAAAACATTTTGGTGACGAAAATATATTTCTCACAAATAATTTTATAATTAGTGACAAAATTTTTTCTCACCAAAAGTCCCAAAATTTTGGCGCCACCAAAAAAAAAAACCGGGAAAATTTTTGGTGACGAAACTTAATTTTTCCTCACTTAAAATGAAGTATTTATTGACGAAAATAAATTTTGTCATCTACCGTTTTCATTTTTTTATAATATGTGACAAAATTTATAAATTCCTCACAAATTACTTTTATTTAGTGACGAATTTTCTTTTCTTCACTAGTTTTCGTCACCATAGGTTACTTTTGTTGTAGTGTGCGCAAAATAGCGCGAGTGATAAACTGCACAAAATAGTGCGCTGCGCCAAATAGCGCGAGTGTAAACTGCACAAAACAGTGCGCCGCGCAAAATAGCGCGAGAGTAAACTGCACAAAACAGTGCGCCGCGCAAAATAGCGCGAGAGTAAACTGCACAAAACAGTGCGCTGCGCAAAATAGCGCGAGTGTAAACTGCACAAAACAGTGCGCCGCGCAAAATAGCGCGAGTGATAAACTGCACAAAACAGTGCGCTGCGCAAAATAGCGCGAGTGTAAACTGCACAAAACAGTACGCTGCGCAAAATAGCGCGAGTGTAAACTGCACAAAACAGTGCGCAGCGCAAAATAACGCGAGTGTAAACTGCACAAAACAGTGCGCCGCGCAAAATAGCGCGAGTGTAAACTGCACAAAACAGTGCGCCGCGCAAAATAGCGCGAGTGTAAACTGCACAAAACAGTGCGCCGCGCAAAATAGCGCGAGTGTAAACTGCACAAAACAGTGCGCTGCGCAAAATAGCGCGAGTGATAAACTGCACAAAACAGTGCGCTACGCAAAATAGCGCGAGTGTAAACTGCACAAAATGGTGCGGTGCGCAAAATACCGCGAGTGATAAACTGCACAAAACAGTGCGCTGCGCAAAATAGCGCGAGTGTAAACTGCACAAAATAGTGCGCAGCGCAAAATAGCGCGAGTGATAAGCTGCACAAAACAGTGCGCCGTGCAAAATAGCGCGAGTGTAAACTGCACAAAACAATGCGCTGCGCAAAATAGCGCGAGTGATAAACTGCACAAAACAGTGCGCTGCGCAAAATAGCGCGAGTGTAACCTGCACAAAACAGTGCGCTGCGCAAAATAGCGCGAGTGTAAACTGGACAAAACAGTCCGCTGCGCAAAATAGCGCGAGTGATAAACTGCACAAAATAGTGCGCTGCGCCAAATAGCGCGAGTGTAAACTGCACAAAACAGTGCGCCGCGCAAAATAGCGCGAGAGTAAACTGCACAAAACAGTGCGCCGCGCAAAATAGCGCGAGAGTAAACTGCACAAAACAGTGCGCTGCGCAAAATAGCGCGAGTGTAAACTGCACAAAACAGTGCGCCGCGCAAAATAGCGCGAGTGATAAACTGCACAAAACAGTGCGCTGCGCAAAATAGCGCGAGTGTAAACTGCACAAAACAGTACGCTGCGCAAAATAGCGCGAGTGTAAACTGCACAAAACAGTGCGCAGCGCAAAATAACGCGAGTGTAAACTGCACAAAACAGTGCGCCGCGCAAAATAGCGCGAGTGTAAACTGCACAAAACAGTGCGCCGCGCAAAATAGCGCGAGGGTAAACTGCACAAAACAGTGCGCTGCGCAAAATAGCGCGAGTGATAAACTGCACAAAACAGTGCGCTACGCAAAATAGCGCGAGTGTAAACTGCACAAAAGAGTGCGCCGCGCAAAATAGCGCGAGTGATAAACTGCACAAAACAGTGCGCTACGCAAAATAGCGCGAGTGTAAACTGCACAAAACAGTGCGGTGCGCAAAATACCGCGAGTGATAAACTGCACAAAACAGTGCGCTGCGCAAAATAGCGCGAGTGTAAACTGCACAAAATAGTGCGCAGCGCAAAATAGCGCGAGTGATAAGCTGCACAAAACAGTGCGCCGTGCAAAATAGGGCGAGTGTAAACTGCACAAAACAATGCGCTGCGCAAAATAGCGCGAGTGATAAACTGCACAAAACAGTGCGCTGCGCAAAATAGCGCGAGTGTAAACTGCACAAAACAGTGCTCTGCGCAAAATAGCGCGAGTGTAAACTGCACAAAACAGTGCGCTGCGCAAAATAGCGCGAGTGTAAACTGCACAAAATAGTGCGCAGCGCAAAATAGCGCGAGTGATAAGCTGCACAAAACAGTGCGCCGTGCAAAATAGCGCGAGTGTAAACTGCACAAAACAATGCGCTGCGCAAAATAGCGCGAGTGATAAACTGCACAAAACAGTGCGCTGTGCAAAATAGCGCGAATGTAACCTGCACAAAACAGTGCGCTGCGCAAAATAGCGCGAGTGTAAACTGCACAAAACAGTGCGCTGCGCAAAATAGCGCGAGTGTAAACTGCACAAAACAGTGCGCAGCGCAAAATAGCGCGAGTGATAAACTGCACAAAACAGTGCGCCGCGCAAAATAGCGCGTGTGTAAACTGCACAAAACAGTGCGCTGCGCAAAATAGCGCGAGTGATAAACTGCACAAAACAGTGCGCTGCGCAAAATAGCGCGAGTGTAAACTGCACAAAACAGTGCGCGGCGCAAAATAGCGCGAGTGTAAACTGTACAAAACAGTGCGCCGCGCAAAATAGCGCGAGTGATAAGCTGCACAAAACAGTGCGCCACACAAAATAGCGCGAGTGTAACCTGCACAAAACAGTGCGCTGCGCAAAATAGCGCGAGTGATAAACTGCACAAAACTGTGCGCTGCGCAAAATAGCGCGAGTGTAAACTGCACAAAACAGTGCGCTGCGCAAAATAGCGCGAGTGATAAACTGCACAAAACAGTGCGCTGCGCAAAATAGCGCGAGTGTAAACTGCACAAAACAGTGCGCAGCGCAAAATAGCGCGAGTGATAAGCTGCACAAAACAGTGCGCCGCGCAAAATAGCGCGAGTGTAAACTGCACAAAACAGTGCGCTGCGCAAAATAGCGCGAGTGATAAACTGCACAAAACAGTGCGCTGCGCAAAATAGCGCGAGTGTAAACTGCACAAAACAGTGCGCGGCGCAAAATAGCGCGAGTGATAAACTGCACAAAACAGTGCACTGCGCAAAATAGCGCGAGTGATAAACTGCACAAAACAGTGCGCTGCGCAAAATAGCGCGAGTGTAAACTGCACAAAACAGTGCGCTGCGCAAAATAGCGCGAGTGATAAACTGCACAAAATAGTGCGCTCCGCAAAATAGCGCGAGTGTAAACTGCACAAAAGAGTGCGCCGCGCAAAATAGCGCGTGTGATAAACTGCACAAAACAGTGCGCTACGCAAAATAGCGCGAGTGTAAACTGCACAAAACAGTACGGTGCGCAAAATACCGCGAGTGATAAACTGCACAAAACAGTGCGCTGCGCAAAATAGCGCGAGTGTAAACTGGACAAAACAGTGCGCAGCGCAAAATAGCGCGAGTGATAAGCTGCACAAAATAGTGCGCCGCGCAAAATAGCGCGAGAGTAAACTGCACAAAACAATGCGCTGCGCAAAATAGCGCGAGTGATAAACTGCCCAAAACAGTGCGCTGCGCAAAATAGCGCGAGTGTAACCTGCACAAAACAGTGCGCTGCGCAAAATAGCGCAAGTGTAAACTGTACAAAACTGTGCGCTGCGCAAAATAGCGCGAGTGTAAACTGCACAAAACAGTGCGCTGCGCAAAATAGCGCGAGTGATAAACTGCACAAAACAGTGCGCAGCGCAAAATAGCGCGAGTGATAAGCTGCACAAAACAGTGCGCCGCGCAAAATAGCGCGAGTGTAACCTGCACAAAACAGTGCACTGCGCAAAATAGCGCGAGTGATAAACTGCACAAAACAGTGCGCTGCGCAAAATAGCGCGAGTGTAAACTGCACAAAATAGTGCGGTGCGCAAAATACCGCGAGTGATAAACTGCATAAAACAGTGCGCTGCGCAAAATAGCGCGAGTGTAAACTGCACAAAACAGTGCGCAGCGCAAAATAGCGCGAGTGATAAACTGCAAAAAACAGTGCGCTGCGCAAAATAGCGCGAGTGTAAACTGCACAAAACAGTGCGCAGCGCAAAATAGCGCGAGTGATTAGCTGCACAAAACAGTGCACCGCGCAAAATAGCGCGAGTGTAACCTGCACAAAACAGTGCGCTGCGCAAAATAGCGCGAGTGATAAACTGCACAAAACAGTGCGCTGCGCAAAATAGCGCGAGTGTAAACTGCACAAAACAGTGCGCTGCGTAAAATAGCGCCAGTGATAAACTGCACAAAACAGTGCGCTGCGCAAAATAGCGCGAGTGTAAACTGCACAAAACAGTGCGCTGCGCAAAATAGCGCGAGTGTAAACTGCACAAAACAGTGCGCAGCGCAAAATAGCGCGAGTGATAAGCTGCACAAAACATTGCGCCGCACAAAATAGCGCGAGTGTAAACTGGACAAAACAGTGCGCTGCGCAAAATAGCGCGAGTGATAAACTGCACAAAACAGTGCGCTGCGCAAAATAGTGCGAGTGTAAACTGCACAAAACAGTGCGCAGCGCAAAAAAGCG
>JAPPVO010005243.1:0-15018 GCA_030407325.1 Camellia japonica | reverse complement strand
TATAGTGCCGACCGGCCATCTGTTTTGGCCGATGGATCACCCTTTCGGCCGATGGCCTTTACACACAGCCGGTGGACTTTCTGCTGGGCCGGTGGTGCTCACCCTTGCCCTCTGAGCTGTTTATGCTAGGAATTTGGGAAGTCCCACCACTTTCGATGCCCTCCAGTGATCAATTCTTACGAGGGCGCGCCCATTTGCTTATCGAGTTGTTGCATATTTGCTTATCGAGTTGTATTTCACTCTCTTAGAGTCTTTGTAATGTTTGTCAAGGTGTACTCGAATTTGGCTAGTTTGCTGAGTCACCCTGTTTTGCTTATCAAGTTGTAATTGGTTTACTACCTGATTATTACGATGCGATGCTTTGGTTTTCAAAACACGGTTTCAATTTCAGTCACATTGTTGTGTGATGCCTTGCGATGCGATGCATAGAACGTGCAAATATAGCACTTTTTGAACAAACAGTTGTTTCATTTCCATCATATGTTTTGCAAAAACACGCGCTTTTGAGAAATAAAACCTGCCTAAGGCAGTGCAATGTGCTTAAACTCCTAGTAAAAAGGGAAGTAAAGTAGAAGAATAGCAGGGTAGCAGAGTGCTGGGTTTGACACCGGTAACCTCCCCCTCTCGGTCATCGTACCTTTTGCGCCCTTGTTCGGGTCAATCATGGGGTTTGGCACCTTCATTATTCAAGATAATACAAGAAAATGCACTGTCAGAATGCAAGTGGAGCTTCGAGTTGACCTCGTACCACAACTCTCGTGAGCGATGCTCGGAACATGCGAAGGACGTCCCTTCCCGTATCCTTTTATATCTTGTGAATTCTCTAAATCATTTCAATCACATGGAGTTGCAGTACGTTGCATTCCAGCATCATGTCTACCATGATCAGTTTCAAGTTCCTATATACACATTGCATTGTATGCGTGCACTGCTTTACTGATATGTGTTCAAGTTCCTATATACACACATTGCATGGTATGCGTGCCTTGCTTTACTGATATGTGTTCAAGTTCCTATATACACATTGCATGGTATGCGTGCCTTGCTTTACTGATATGTGTTCAAGTTCCTATATACACACATTGCATGGTATGCGTGCCTTGCTTTACTGATATGTGTTCAAGTTCCTATATACACATTGCATGGTATGCGTGCCTTGCTTTACTGATATGTGTTCAAGTTCCTATATACACATTGCATTGCGTGACTGCTTTACTGATATGTGTTCAAGTTCCTATATACACATTGCATGGTATGCGTGCCTTGCTTTACTGATATGTGTTCAAGTTCCTATATACACATTGCATTGTATGCGTGCACTGCTTTACTGATATGTGTTCAAGTTCCTATATACACATTGCATGGTATGCGTGCCTTGCTTTACTGATATGTGTTCAAGTTCCTATATACACATTGCATTGTATGCGTGCACTGCTTTACTGATATGTGTTCAAGTTCCTATATACACATTGCATGGTATGCGTGCCTTGCTTTACTGATATGTGTTCAAGTTCCTATATACACATTGCATTGCATGCGTGCACTGCTTTACTGATATGTGTTCAAGTTCCTATATACACATTGCATGGTATGCGTGCATTGCTTTACTCACATGTGTTCAAGTTCCCCTATATACACATTGCATGGTACGTGTGCCTTGCTTTACTGATATGTGTTCAAGTTTTCTTTCCATACACATTGCGTGCACGTGTGCGTGGCTTTACTCACATGTGTTCAATCCCACTATCTTGCTATACATATTGCATACATTGCCACGCACTTTCGATCGCATTATCACGCATGTTGCTAACAGTATCATACCTGTTAAGTTTGCTTTCTTTGCAGGCACGATATTGTATGTACGGCTCATTTGAGGCCGGTGAAACCGGACGAGCCGCACAGGTATTGTATCCCCCGTTTGAGACGTACAGAGAATTGTATAATTCTCTTACATCCTTTCTGCATTGTAGTGTAGTTTGGCGTATGCTAGCTTATAACTGTCGCATGTGTGCTTCATTACAGCTTTCTTTGCATGATCATAAGTTGTGCTCGGCTTCTTGCATTTTCGGTTGCATTTTGCCCCTGCCTTCGGGCGCATATCTTATTTGTCTTGCATGTTTGTCCAAGTCTTCGGCCTTGTCAAAAATAGGTCGTCTCTGGGCTTTGACATTCACTCCCGTCATTATTATGACTTTCGAGTTCTGTCAAAGAGGGGCAACTGTAGACACCCCATTTTTGACTGCCTCAAGGCTTGGACGTCACCGCTTGAACACTCGGTGATTACCCATGTTCGTGTTCGTTTGGAGTTCCCGGAGTTCTCGCAGCGCGCCTTGCCTCAGGATCCCCGACTTGACTGTTTTGTGTCTGGTTTTGCACCAAACACTTATGCTGTGCCTTAGAGGGGCAGGGAATGCCTCTTGAGGTATTCCCCACACCACCGGCACTAGCCAGAGGCGCCACCGGCCGGCTGGTGTTGCCATCGGCACTTTATTGTGCCGACGCACTCTTTTGTGCCGACCGGCACTAAGTTTTGCCAAAATGGCACCTTTGCCGGCCGGGCACTGTACAGCTGCTTTATCAGATATTTTCTTACAGCTATATAGCTTTTTGCTCCCCTCCATACACGTGTATGGAGGGATGAGCCTTTGGTTTGCTTAGCTTGTAAGCTTTGCTTGCCTATAAGAGAGAGGCTTCTTCTCTTGGCTCAAGGTTAGAATTTTGGAGGGCAAAACTAGAGCTTATACATATATATCTCTGTATATACATATATCTCCACCTCTCTCCTCTTGTGTGTGTGTTTTTGGACCAAAAAGTGTGGTTTTACCTTACTTTTGCACCATTACACACACTACTACACCTTAGCTCGAGATTGGGAGGCTTGGAGGGTTGTTTTGTGTGATCTTGGACTGGTTTTGATCACTAAAAGAAGGCTGGACCTTTTGTTCTTCAAAGGATCTTCAAGGGTAAGAACATCACTTTAGATTCCCCATTTTTGCAACAACATTCTACCCTCCTTGCTTTGTGTTTTGAGCTTTGTGTTTAACTAAAAAAACTCTTGTTTTTACTTACTCAAGAACTTTCATCAAGGTCACCTTTTGATTTGAGTGGTAGATCACTCTTTTAGGCCTTGTTTTGGTCCTTTTTGTGCCTTTACTTTGAACATTGTTTAACTTCAGTGTTTTTGGTCTTCTCACCACTGAAAACCAGTGGGTTTTCAGTGGTGAGGGAGGTGCTTTCAAGTCTCAAATAGGGGAGGGATACCCCTCTCCCTTTTGTCCCTCTTTGGCCTCCATTTTTGGCTCATGAGGTAGCATGTGTGCATGCTTGCATTTAGCTTCATTTCAGAACTTTCTTGGGTTTTTAGGTCATGTTTGATCTCTGTCTAAGGTCGGATTTGTGGCCTCTAGCATGCCTCTCATACTTGCTTTGAAATGTTCTCTTATGCCTAAAAGTATGCCATGTATCTAGGCCATGTTCTTTGCATGTTTTAGCTTGGTTCCAGGAGGGTATTAGCATCATATTACCATGTATAAGGGCTGTGAGCCACTGATTTTGCCATGTATAGTGTGCTTGACATGGTCGTTTTGTATTTTAGGCTTGTAAGCCTCATGCATTTTGGCCCCTAGTATGTTCTACATTGATCACCCTCATGATTTGGCATCATTTGTGACCTTATTTCAGTCCATAAATCATGTTTGTATGTATGCTATATAGCCTATTTCATGCTTTAAGGGTGTGCTCTTGTATGTCTAGGAATTGGCATTGTGTATGCTTGCATACTTGGTGCATTTTGGGGCTGCCATGTGAGGGGTTTGGGTGTCATTTTGCATGCTAATGCTCTGTTTTTGGTGGCCTAATTCATGTCATGAGTGGCCTCGGTAATGATGGAAAGATACTCTCTTTGATGCCTTAAGTTTAGGCTCATTAATTTGCATAATTTGTATAGCATTTTGGTTACCATTTTGGGCATGTTTTGCCACTGTTTTGGGGAGGCTTGAGGGCTGCCCCATTGTGGCTAAGTCCCTCATTGCATGTTTGTTATATGCTTGTTGCATGTTTGCCCCATTAGATGTTATAGCATGGTGGTCTTGTGCTTGATTGGTCCATAGTGGCATGATGATAGCATCTTGTACACTCTAGCATTTTGCATGACTAATGTGTTAGTGGTGTGATACTTAGTGTGCTAGCATCCTAATTTCCATAATGCATGTTTGCATGTTTGCATGTTTGCATGTTTACATGAGTTGCATTTCATTACTCGGTTTGGGGTATCAAACCAAGTGTGGGAAATGAGGGGTGTTTGTACTCCAAGTGACGAAACACACCTCAATTCCCATGTCACTAAGGCCTTTGATATTGGCATGATAGGGACTTAGTTATCATTGTTGTTGTGCATGCATTTTTACATCAAAGTGCAACCTTGGTTCTTTAGGCTATCATGCACCAAGGTGCACCATTGATGGCCCTAGAACCAAGAGCCATGCTTCCTTGAGTTCCATTCATGATAGGAAGCATTGGCCATGCATAAATATGCCCAAAAATCCAATACCATGCACTGCTGCCTGCTGTTGCTGTCAAACTGTCCCCTGCAGGAATTTATAGCCGACCGGCAGCAAAGAGTGCGACCGGCACTGCTTTTCTGGCCGATAGCTTATTTTGCAGCGCCGGTGGTCACCACAAGCAGCCGGTGGAAATTTCCTTCAGCCGGTGGCACTTAGCAGCATGCAAGGAAGGTTGTGGTAGCCGAATAGTTGGCAAGGGTAAAGGAGGTATGTTTTTAGAAGCTAGAAGCTATCCGGCAGATATCCCGCAAAGACAAGGGGCCGAATATCTTAAATAGGCCGAATAGGGAAGGATCCCTAGAGCCGAATATTGGAAAAAGTAATGATTGAAAAAGTAGGCTCTGGCCTCGAGGATCAGAAGAAACGAGTATAAATATAGTGGCAACGAACTAGAAAAGGTATGTATGAATCACTTCTAAAAACTTAGTGAACAAGCTTTCTTAAGTAGAAGAACTGACTTGTTCGTCGGAGTGCTAATTCCGGCACCCCCGACCGGAGTATTTGTATCTTTGCAGGTGACTAGCTGAGGATCATTGGCGTCTTCCAAGATTCGAAGAGTATTTCCAACCCACTTCCCCAATTGGCGCCGTCTGTGGAATACTCGAATACATCCATGGAAGGCGTGACCGAAGATCCTCCGATAGCCACCGACGAGACCACACAGGTAGACGACCTCACCCCAGCCAATATGCTCGAAAAAGAAACCATCGCGGCACGACGCGCCTTGAACTTCGATTCGCCAACAACTTCAGCGCAAGAAACAATGCAGGCTATTATAGAACAAGCAAAGCAGAACGAACAAAGGCTCGAGAACATGATCGCTGAGAACGAACGACTCCGTCAGGATTTGGCCCTGGAGGTAGCAAAATCTAGAGAGGCCATGCGCGAGGAACCAGAGCGACCTCCGAGGGCAGACGGGCAAAGACCTCGGGCCTGACCAAAAGATACCAATAGCAACTCCAACTCATCATCCACGGAGCTCGACGCAAGGGGACGATCCGAAACCTCCAGCTCCTCCGAAAAAGATCTGCGAACAAGGAACAAGCGCAGGAGAATCAGCTCAAACGAGGAAGACCAGCACGATCCTTTCGTTCGACGGATCGCAAGGGCATCCCTGCCCAAGAAATTCAAAGCTCCGTCGTTCACTCTTTACGACGGAAAATCAGACCCCACTGATCATATCCGTCATTATAAACAGGCCATGACGCTACATGCAGACAATGAAGCCCTCATGTGCCGAATATTCCCTAGCAGCCTAGGTCCACTAGCCGTCAGGTGGTATTACAAGTTGGAGCCAGCTTCGGTTAAAAGCTTCCGACAACTGCAGAAATCCTTTAGGGCCCGGTTTATCACCAACGAGGTACAATCGAAAGGCCGACTCCCTCTGGGCTATGCAGATCCAGCCGGAGAGACGCTCAGAGCGTATTCGGCGCGATATTGGGAGTGTTTCAATCTTGTGGACGACGCTTGCAATGACTCCATGGCCATCACCGCCTTCAAAATGGGTTTACATCCTGACAGTGCTCTGCAGTTCCTTGACCAGAAGGCCCCCCAAAACAGTCTGGGCACTGATGAAGAAAGTTGAAGAATATTGTAAAGTCGAAGATGATGCCCTAAGAATAAAAGCCGGACAAATCTCCAGCAAAACGGCCCTCCCCGAAATCGCTCGACCAATAAGCTCCGTGCCGCCACCGAGCCCTGAGCCCCGGCAACGAACCAAGCGAGACAAAAGGCGGGACTCCCGCCGATCGAGCGATCAGTGCTCCCACCGAATGAACGAACAACTACAAGTCGACAACCGACGCTCAAGGGTTCAACTTGTTTCCAAATTAGACAATCTAGTCTATATTTGTTTGCTGCGCGCATAACATAGTAATTCTAGGTTAATAATTGGGATAAGAACGCATAATGTTTTGAAAATCGGATATCACGGTTAGTAGAGGCCGGTCTTCGAATCGGCGAAAGGGGTGCTCATAGCTGACCTTCCCCGATCGTACCCAAGCTCCGAGCCAAGACATTTGGTGATGACGGACACGTGGCCTTCGGCACCGAGTCAGGGTTTCCTAAATTCCCCCATAAAAATATTTAGGTGGCGACTCTGTAATCTGGCAAAGCAGTCCATGTTTGGCACTTCTTTTCAAAAAATCAATTTTTCTTCAAAACGATTTGCCAGAGATGGACTCTTTTGTTCAAGATTAAGAACCGTGACGAAAATTGAGTCCTTTGAACTGTAGTGACCCAATATCGAACCAGAACGGGGGGAGTCATCGCACCCTCCCCGGGATGCGTTCGGGGACGTCTACAGGCAGGTATAGAGGAGATGATGCGTCAGCTCCAGGAAAGTATGAAAACCATGCAGCAAGACGCTGCCCGTCAAGCAGAATTTGCAACGTGCCGAGGTTATGGCCCAACAAGCAGAGTTGATTGTTAGACTGCAGCAACAACAACCACCACAGCAAGCCGGGGCATCCGCTTCGCACCAGGTTCCTCCTCCACCAAGAATTCCAATACTTGGGGAGACAGCACACGTCCAGGACAATACGGACGTTCCAACAGGGCCAGTTCCGCCCCCGATCTTACCCCAGCTATCCAAAGCACCTACCAACCTGCCAGATTCCCCCTTTGAGTTCGAGGTGGACCCCACAACGCTAAAAGTGAGCAAGCTTGAAAAGCTATTCAAGAAGTCTTAGGGCGTGAAGTCCATTCCGGATATTGAGGATGGGTACACCGACTCGGCCGTGACTCTGCCAGACCGGTTTAAAATGCCGCACATAGACCGTTTCGACGGGTCTGGAGATCCTATGGTGCATTTGCGGCTGTTCTCAGACATACTAAGGCCAATGGGCCTTTCCAGATTGCAGAAGCTTTGTTTGTTTGGCCGGACCCTGTCGGGTGTATCGGCCATTTGGTATGCAAAACTAGAAGATTCCGTCAAGAGAAGTTGGGAGGACATGGCTGAGGCCTTCATAGCTCAATACTCCTATAATACACAGATCGAGGTCACAACTCGTGATCTTGAGACAACTAGGCAAGAGCCGAAGGAAAGCTTCTCTGATTTTGTGACCTGGTGGAGGGCCAAGGCCTCGATGATGACCATCAGGCCTGTTGACAAAGATCAGATTCGGATGGTTGTGCGTAACCTCCAGCCCAAGCTCATGCAGAAGATGATCGTTCTCCCCCTCCTCACCTTTGCAGATCTACATGAGATAGGGGTGCAGATCGAGGACGCTATCAAACAGGGGCTCATTGATCATGAGAGAGAGTAGCACAAGAGGGCATTCAACCGCAGTACGAATGCAGGCACAAGCAGTGCTGCAGCTGCCAGATCTTCAGATGTGGGAATGGTCACCACCACCCTTCCCAGAACCCTTTCAGCTACACCATTCACCGGTGCGTCCGGAAGTAGCTCGCAAACAACCAAATTCGCTCCCCGAGGCTAGAGAACCTTTACCCCGCTATACATGTCTCCATCCAAAGCTTTGGGGGTTTTGATCAGGAAAGGGCACCTGAAGCCCCTAGAGCCACGACCCTTACCAAGTAATCTCCCACCAACCCATAACCTGGTGAAGTACTGCGCCTTTCACCAACAGCATGGTCATGACACCGACCAGTGCTTTAGATTGCGTCATGAGATTCAGGATCTCATTGACAATAAGGTGATCGTGCCTCCGGAGAAACCGAATGTCACAACCAACCCTTTCCCACCACATAACCAAGCTCCACCTCCCAAAGGCATCAATCTAGTCCAAACTGGGGTTGTGTGATACGACCCTAGCATATATATCACTCCTTCCCACCTACCCAAGCCGGAAGTGTTCATTCCTGACAGCACTGACTTGTGCATGTTGGACATCTCCCAAACCCAACCTGAAATGATGGTGGTGGCTATCAAAGATGGAATTAGGTCGACTGCGGGGGCAGATGAGATTGATGATACAGAGCCTGAGAGGTCTGCATGCTTCATGTACAACCTGAGCAGTTACATTACATTAGCAGGCCAGGCTAGGCCGAATGTGGAATTGCCAGTGGAGGTAGGGATTTGTGTAGTCCGGGAGGATGGACCTAATCAGGGGCTAGATGACTTAGTGGATCTAGGACAAGACATTGCTAACCTTCAGTTCTTCAACGAACAAGATCCGAGGGACGTGACTGTCAACTGGTTTGGTTTGGAAGGATCAGTAGAAGCTACCAGGTGGCTCAGCGACGAGCCAAATGTTGTTGAACAACCTCAGTTAGAATAGGGTCCGTCAGGGACGGGGACATCAACTGTGGTCGGAAGGGCCGAAGAACAAAGTACACTGCCAGAGAGCACCGGTCTAAAGAATTTTGCTTGGGATCAGAGCAGTTTGGGTACAAGGGATACTAAACAGCAAGCTGAGCTAAAGCGGTTTGAACAGGAAAAGATCAAACATTTGGAGAGGGCTAGAAAAGCCAAAGCCCCTGCGGGGACAGAATACGCTGTGTGCATAAGAACAGAACGTGCTGCGAGCACAGGAACGGAAGGTGCTATGGGCACAGGGATAGTTGTAACGGAGCTAGACAAGTGTCTGTCGGCTGCCGACGGTATGTGGTGGGAAGATGATGACCTATGTCTTGCCCACATAGATGAAGACTGGGGACAAAGCCAGCCGGATGATACCTGGTACGTTGGTGAAGTAGACCACATGACTAGGAGCGTGCGGTATTTCAAGCCCTCGCACTTAGATCAACCAGAGGCGTCCAGGAAGGACATGAAGGCGGAGAAGCAGAAAGAAAAGCTACTCGAAGAGGAGGCTGTGCTGAAACAGTTGAAAAAGATACAAGCAGACGTCTCCATCTGGGGACTGCTAATGGCTTCAAGAGTTCATCGCCAGGCTGTCCTCTTTGCAATGGACAAGGCCAAACTTTCAATAGATACCACACCTGACCAGCTGGTAGGACTGGTCTTTCCGGGAGGAGCTTCCCTGACATTGACTTTCACTGACAAGGAGCTGCCGCCTGAGGGCGCAAACCATAACAAACCTCTCTATATCTCTGTAGAGTGTAGAGAAAAATGGATACCGGTGGTTCTTGTTGACATAGGATTCGCCATTAACGTGTGCCCGTCGAGGACGTCATATGCAATCGGGTTAAAGACTGCGGACTTTGTGCCAACTGCCCAGGTAATAAGGGCCTACGACAATATGAGCAGAGAGGTGATGGGAACCGTGAAAATTCGGACTCAGGTTGGTCTAGGACAGCATAATATTGACTTTCATGTCTTGGACGTTCCCGCAACCTTTAATCTACTCCTAGGGCGACCGTGGCTGCACCAGGTGAAGGCGGTCTCTTCCACCTTGCATCATATGTTGAAATACCCCCACGGGAAGGGGGTGGCTATTGTTTTTGGGAATTCGTCAATCAATCCACTGCCAGAGGTGTCTACACCGGTTTTGGAAATCGAGCATGGCACGGAGGATGTGTTCCTATTAGGATTTACCCTAGTCGAGGCCTGGGTTGTTCAGAATATCTTAGCCGTTGATGAGGGGTTATATGTCAGCGCACAGTCAGTGTACCTCATGAACAAGCTTCAGCACATCCCCGGGATGGGACTAGGAAAAAGTGGCCGGAAGGGTATTACTGTATCGGCCGAAGTGCCGCACAACCCGCATACCTTTGGCTTGGGTTATCTACCCACCAAAGAGGACTGGATGAGGAAAGGCAAAGAAATGGCCGGAAGAGCCAGAGCCAAGCAGACCGGGAGGCATTTTTAGTTAATGCATCGGCCTATCCAAGGCACCCTAAACGGACGCTTTGTTTGGGAGGGGGAGGACTTTCCCTTTTGCAGCTTCCCAGAGCCATGGCTGAATGCCGAGAAGAGGCACCTGCCGGGTTTCGGGATCTTCTTTGACTTGCAGTTGACCGGGGATGATGTTGCCGAGGTGCAGACAGACCCATCAGCTGAGGTTGAGCAGTGTAAGGAAGTGGATTCCGAGAGCACCGAGATTGAAATGGGGGTAGCACTGGCTCGTCTACTTTCAGATCCTCCGATCGTACATGAGTGCTTGGGGAATGACCTCTCAGTGTCTATGATTAGAAATGAAGCGGCTGCGAGCCCATCTGCAAACATTCTGGATGCATCCATCGCACCCTCCCTCGTTTGGCAGTACAAGGAGGGATTCTTATCGAGCAGCACCGGGTCAGGTAGTGAGCCGGAATCTGATTCCACCAAGTCTGTGGGGTCGGAATCAGGTTCTAGCTCGTCTGAGTCTGAGTCTGGTATTCCTGGGGGTGACAACCTGGATGCCACAGTCCTGTCTAGGTCGTCTTTTTCTTTTTCCTTTGAGTCTGTTGTAATAGAGGAATCAGGCGACTTGGAAGTGATTAATGAGAATGGAATGGCTGTGGCTTTTGAGTATTTTTCTGTGCCCTTGATTTATTGCAATAATTTAGACTTTCAAAATTTCGATGAAAACGACGAGGAAGAAATTCCTCCGGTTTTGAAATATTTGCTAGATCAAGGGCAGGAGAGGTTTGTAAAACCGCTGGTTGATCAAATCATCCAAATTAATGTTGGTACTGAGAAGGACCCGCGGTTGGTCTAGATTGGGTCCACGTTGTCTTCGGAGGAGCGCGAGCGCTTAGTCGCTTTGTTAAAAGATTTCAAAGATGTTTTCGTGTGGTCCTACGAAGACATGCCTGGAATCGATCCTGAGATTGTACAGCACCAGAACCCTCTTGACCCAGAGGCCCGACCTGTTAAGCAGAAACTCAGAAGGATCCGCCCGGACTGGGCTATCAAGATCAAAGAAGAGGTCACCAAGCAAATTGACGCAGGGTTCCTGCTGGTATCTGAATACCCAACTTGGTTGGCCAACATAGTTCCAGTGCCGAAAAAGGATGGCAAAATTCGGATATGTGTGGATTTCAGGGATTTGAACAAAGCCAGTCCGAAGGACGACTTTCCTCTGTCGCATATCGACGAATTAGTGGACTTCATTGCTGGGCATGCGTTGCTCTCATTCATGGATGGCTTTTCTGGCTACAATCAGATTGTGATGGCACCCGAAGACCAGGAGAAGATTGCTTTTACCACCCCGTGGGGGACCTATTGTTATAGGGTGATGCCGTTTGGGCTGAAGAATACTGGGGCTACATATCAACGGGCCGCGACCACGATCTTGCATGACATGATCCACAAAGAGGTTGAGGTGTACGTGGACGACATGATTGTCAAGTCCAAGGAAAGAGAGGGCCACTACACCGCCTTGCAAAAGTTCTTTCAAAGGATCAGAGAATTTCGGTTGCGGCTGAATCCTCAGAAATGTACGTTTGGTGTTACAGCAGGGAAAATGCTGGGGTTCTTGATTACACAGAGAGGTATTGAAGTCGACCCTTACAAAATCAAGTCCATCTTAGAAATGCCACCACCAAGGACTGAAAAGGAGGTGCGAGACTTTCTGGGTAAAGTGCAATTCATAAGACGGTTTATTGCTAAATTAACCTTAACTTGTGAACCACTCTTTGGTCTCCTGAAGAAAGGACAAAAATTCCAATGGGACGGCCGATGACAAGCTGCTTTTGAACAGATCAAGCAATATTTACAGAACACACCTGTGTTGTCACCGCCTGAGCTGAGGAAACCGTTGATTCTGTACCTTTCAGTGACTGAAACTACAATGGGCTGCATGCTTGCACAGGAGTCTGAGGACAAAGTGGAAAGAGCTATCTACTACCTGAGCAAGAAAATGCTGGATTATGAGACCCGCTACACTCCGCTGGAGAAGGCTTGTCTGGCCTTGGTATGGGCTACCAGGAAGCTGCGGCACTACCTGTTAGCTCACTCTGTAATACTGGTTTCGAGATTAGATCCCATCAAATATCTCTTCGAGAAATTGGCACTTACGGGTAGGTTAGCCCGTTGGTTGCTTCTGCTTTCCGAATTTGATCTGAAGTATGTGACGCGCAAGTCAGTGAAAGGGAGAGTGGTAGCGGAGTTCCTAGCCGATCACCCAGTGGAAGGGGATGAAGCAGTTGAGTACCTATTCCCAGACGAGGCCATTTTGCATATCGAAGACGAAACCTGGACGATGTACTTTGACAGAGCGTCAAACCAATATGGGTATGGGATAGGGGTGTTGCTGATAGCACCCGACAATTCCCGTATCCCTCTAGCATTCAAACTCCAGTTCAAAGTCTCGAACAACGAAGCAGAGTACGAGGTGTGTATTGCTGGACTAGAAGCAGCTCTGGAACTAGGGGCAAAATGGTTGGACGTCATCGGGGACTCGAACCTTGTTGTATCCCAAGCTAAGGGAGATTGGAAAGTCAAAGAAGAAAAGATGAGAATCTACCACCAGACCTTGGACTTGCTAATTCCTCGGTTTGAGAAACTAAATTTCGCTCATCTGTTAAGAGAGAACAACAGGTTCGCAGATTCATTAGCAACTCTATCTTCTATGATAGACATCCCTTTTGGAGTCCAGATGCGTCCGATCATCATTGACCAGAAATTTGCACCAGCCTACGAGTTGATTGCTGCCATAGATGAGGTACAAGATGAGAACCCTTGGTATTATGATGTCTGGAACTTTTTGGAAAAAGAGGTGTATCCACCAGGGGCAAATGCCAAAGATAAAAGGGCAATTCGAAGAATGGCTACTCAGTTCATCGTCTGCGGGGAAAAACTGTATAAGAGAGGTCATCTCGGGATGCATAAGTTGTGTGTTGATGCTGAAGAATTGAAGGCCTGATGGAGGCCATCCATGGAGGAGAGTGCGGAGCGCACGTGAACGGGGTGATGCTAGCCCGGAAAATTCTCAGACAGGGTTACTACTGGTCCACCATGGAGGAGGATTGTATTGGCTTTGTTCGGCGATGCCACAAATGTCAGATCCATGCAAACCGCATGAACATTCCACCGTCGAAGCTGCACAACATGACTTCGCCATGGCCGTTTTCAGTCTGGGGGATTGATGTAATCGGGGCTGTCACTCCGAAGGGGTCCAATGGGCATGAGTTCATTCTGGTCGCGATAGACTACTTTGCAAAGTGGGTTGAGGCCTAATCATATGCGGTGTTGAAGGCGTCGCACGTTGCAAAGTTCATCAGGAACAACATCATCTGTCGCTACGGGGTCCCGAACGAGATCATTTCAAATAATGGTTCCCATTTCAAGAAAGAAGTGATTGACTTGTTGGAGAAATACAACGTGGCTTTTCATAAGTCATCTACATATCGGCCACAAACCAACAGAGTAGTTGAGGCCGCCAACAAGAACATCAAGCGTATTCTGCAGAAGATGGTGGAAACCTAACGGGACTGGCCAGATAAGCTTCCGTTTGCTCTGTGGGGCTACCGGACTTTAATTCAAACTTCTATTGGGGCGACTCCGTATTCCTTGGTCTATGGGATGAAGGCCGTTCTGCCTATCGAAATTTAGGTTCCATCATTACGAGTACTGGCTGAGTGTCAGATAGTTGAGGTAGATTGGCAGCAAAGCAGGTTCGAAGAATATGCTCTTTGATGAAAGAAGGCTGAAAGCACTGTACCATGTTCAGGGTTACCAACGTAGAATTGCAGGGCTTTCAACAAGAAGGTTAATTTCTAGGAATTTGAAAGAAGGAGATTTGGTGCTAAAAGACAACCGAGCTCCCATCCACGACCCTAGGGGCAAGTTCAGACCTAATTGGACTGGTCCTTATATCATCAAGTCTATCTGGTCGGGTGGAGCTGTCGTTCTGATGGACCTAGATGGCCTAGAGTTCTCCTAGCTGATCAACATGGACAAGTTGAAGAAATATTTTCCTTGAGTGGCTCGCTAGGCTGAAAACCCGAAAGGGCGACCTAGGCAAAAGTTAGAGCACGAAAAATTGGAAATTATAAAAACTGAGCTCACAAGTTTGAAAACCCAAAAAGGGCGGCCTTGGCAAAAGTTAGAGCGTAAAAGAAGAGAGTTAATACACGAGTGAACCCAAGCCGAACTACGTAAGGCTTGATTCCCATCTTTGGGCTACGTAGGCAACTTCTTTCTGAAGTCCAGACATAAACACTTCCTCGATCAACTTTGTCCATGTGATCATGTTAGGTCATCTTTGTCTATTCTGCATTTAAGAGCTCGGTTTGTCATCTCCAGATGCAGTGCTATTCAGACTAGGGGCAACTTTCCAGTTGCTGGGATCCAGGGTTGTACATCTCAGTGATAGATCTCAGGCGTGTCCAGTTCTGATCCATATCGAAAATGGTTTTGAAAAGTTTTAATAAAAGTTGATTTTGCTCAAATTAATCTTTTTACAACTTAGACCATTTTTGGACCAAACGGAAAATTTTCAGTACCAACAACCTTCAATTACATTGATTTCAATACAGAGTTCTCCTACTCTTGAATACAAATTGAAGTTGCTTTTCATTACGTTCATAAAGAAAACTTGAAAGTTCTGATTAAAAGCAAATAAATCTGGGGCATAGTCAGGTGTTCCTGCGTCCCCTCCCCGAGCTG
>JAPPVO010005241.1:0-15447 GCA_030407325.1 Camellia japonica | reverse complement strand
AGCAAATGATCAAAAATGTCATCTGCCTTAGTTAAATCGAAAGAGTATTTCTGTGAAGGTCTTTCTTTTTAAATTGCTGGTCAATTGTTGTATCCTTATGAATTAATGCTTCACAGATCACAGGTTCTTTCCCCACAATCTCTGCTGCATCGATCTCATAATTAGGATCTCTATAATATATCTTGTACGATGCATTATTTCGGTCTTGTTCCTCCTCTAGTAATGCTTCGTACCTAGACACCTTATAAGTGAGTTCCACTAAATCTCTGAACTCAGTCGAGTCAAACTTCTTTCGAAGCCTAAACTCTAAACCATTTTGAGTCAATCTCACAAATTCTGGCTCTGGTAAGATGACTTTGCATTTATTTCGAACCTTTTTAAATCTGGCAATAAACTGAGTAGCCTTCTCATCAGGCTTTTGACTCAATCTTGCCAAGTCTGCCATGGAAACCTCTGGCTTTGATTGGAAGAATTGGGCATGAAATGCCTCTTCCATCTGTTGCCAAGTCTGGATAGAGCCAGGTGTAAGGTTAATATACCATACAAATGCTCCCCCAGTTAGGGAATTTAGGAATAACCTTAACTTCATATAGTCATTATTGGTAAATTCGCCGCATTGAGCAGCAAACCTAGCAATATGCTCTACTGTTGATTGGTTTCTATTCCCATAAAAAAAGGCAAAATCTGGTATCCTAAAACCTCTTGGGTATTCATGTACCCTGTCTACCCATTCTGGATATGGTTTCCTGTACACAGGTCATGACCCGAACCCGCCCCCGTGGGTTAAGGACATAACCGGCCAGTAATCATGAGATTACCTATGGCCTCAAACCAAAACAAATGTATTTTAACAGAGTTAATGGGGGCCAAACGGAAGCAGTTCAAAACTTTGTCCATAGAGCTGTGCTTACATGGCACATCCAAACAACCAAACATATATACATTAATAACTCACAACAGAAATACAATAGCATAAGTTCTGTACAAACAGGATCATCCAAAAACTAAGTCAACCCATGAAACTATATACAGACATATGCAAAGTCCTCGCCAACATGACAAAATAACATAGCATAGCAGAAAGGCGAAGACGAGTCTCGTGCGTGAGACACTAGGGCTGACTCTCCAAAACTCGGTTGTCCACACAGACTTCACTGGGGCTGGGTCTGGACCTCTCTTGGCTCACCTACAAACACATGAATGAGCGTGAGCGATAGCCCAGTGAATAATATCAAATAAGAAGATGCAAACGATATGTAGAACAACATACTCCGAACGGCCTTGGGCCCAATTCACATTTTTATTTAACATTTATATACGCAATTTAAGTCAAGTGATTGTGGTTTCAAACATACTGGCCTTTGCCCCATTTATCTTTCGTTCCCGTCAAAACGGCCTCTAGCCCACTCATTTATGTCAAAACGGCCTCTGGCCCATCCATTCATGTCAAAACGGCCTCTGGCCCATCCATTCATGTCAAAACGGCCTTTGACTCATCCATTCATGTCAAAACGGCCTTTGGCCCATTCATTCATGTCAAAACGGCCTTTGGCCCATTCATTCATGTCAAAACGGCCTTTGGCCCATTCTTTTATTCATATCAAACATTTGTCCATAATTCGAACTGGCAAACTCATAAGGCTTATAAGGAAAAACAATTGGACAAATGACAAGTTTCAAATATCGATATTACTCACTGTGATCGGTTGGTTGGTTTGCCCTGGAGCTCGACCCTACACAGTCCATGAACACAAAAGGGTCACCAACAATTCAATCCATTCTTAAATTCACATTTTCCTCTTTAGGCTTTATTCTTATCTCTTTAACTCAATTACAATGCTCAATGCATGCCTAAGAGTACTTAGAAGTGAAGGGGAACGGAAAACGAAACACAGAACGCATAAACAAAATTTCAGAAAATAGGGTCCCCGCTCGAGCGTGGACTTCTCCGCTCGAGCGGACCCAAGAGGCCTACAAAAAGTACTGGTTATGTCATTTTTACGCTCGATCGTGCACTCTGGCGCTCGAGCGGAAGGCCTCTCTACATGGCTCCCCGCTCGAGCGTGAACTTTCCCGCTCAAACAGACGCCATGTCTGCAAAAAGTACTGGATGTATCATTTTTATGCTCGAGCTTGAACTCGAACGCTCGAGCGGAAGTTCATCCTACATAGC
Organism: Camellia japonica; assembly: GCA_030407325.1. NCBI lineage: Eukaryota > Viridiplantae > Streptophyta > Magnoliopsida > Ericales > Theaceae > Camellia > Camellia japonica. The sequence continues at coordinate 13,274 of JAPPVO010005241.1, read as the reverse complement.
TCCCGCTCGAGCAGACACTATGTCTGCAAGAAAATACTGGGAGCTCGAAATCCCCGCTCGAGCGTCGACTCCCCCACTCAAGCAGACATCATAAATTCTGGGTTTTCCAAAATTGGTTTCTTGAGTTCAATTTCGACATTCCAACCACATTTCTTGCATATTATGGCTCCAATTTCACACATACGTATGCTAATATGATACCAACACCAAAATACAACATTATGAAGTCCAATTTCACAAATTAATCACATGCATGATCCAATTTACATCAAACTCAACTCCAACATAACAAACTCATACATTCAAACTCATACCAATTTCATAACCTCTTCAATCATGCATGCATGTGAATTTCAACTTCATTTCTGTTACAAATGGTACAAATGATGTTCCAAATCGTGGAGCTACACCAAACTACTCATGCATGTAAGGTTTGATGCTCCATTCTTCATATTTAACATGCTACATGCTAAAACACCCAAAATTGTAACAATTATGCGCATGCATGTTCATTTTAACTTCAAATTCATTTCATTTCTTGCTCTTGATTACCCAACTAGCTTGAATGCACAATTTACAAACTATAATCCATGAAATACTCACCTAGGAGCTTTAATTCTCACAATCTATAGCAAATTCTTGAGCAATTTTCAAGGTTTCCAAGCTTTAAGCTAAAATTGCACAACTCTCTCCCCTTCTCTTTCTATAGCCGACTCTCCCTCTCTCTCTTAGAGTCAAAACCAGCCAAATGAAATAAAAGAGAGACTTTGAGTGTATAGTGCCCTTAAGGTAAGTCCCACTAATCAAAGATATTAATATTAAAATAATTGAGCACTTAATTAATCGTTCTGAATCTAATTATTTTGATCCGAATCAATTTTCAATTAAATTTCACCGTAGGCTCCAAAAATTATGCCAATCACAATGGCGTAATCAATTTCGGTTTCTGTGGCCGATAAGGCCTTCAATTACTTTCCAAAGCAGATAATCAAACAGATATTCTTACGGTGAACAGGTAGAGATTCAAACCACATATTTTCACATAATGGCTCACAAAATCATATTAAACACATAGTCCTACTCATATTAAGGATTAATTAACATATTACGGAACAGGGATATTCACAACAGGAGTCTGGACCCCCCGAGCCATCGGTCCACACATTTCTCTAACAATATCTGCAATTTGATCCCTAGGGACCATATTTTGTGCCTGCTGAACCACTACTGGAGGGGCAAACATAGGATTTGGTGGGCAAACTTGTGCCTGTGGTCCTCTTGGTCCATAAGGTGGTATATTTGGGACTGGTTGTCCCTGTAGTGTAGGTTGCTGCTGGGGGTTTGGGTAACCCCTTTGAGCTTGTCCTGTAAAAGGACCTGCGAAAGGTGCTGGAACTAGTGTGTTGTCTCTTCCATTTGTAGGAAAACCTTCCAACTCCCCGAGTGTAAATTTGAACAAGGGATTAGTGAACCCTTTGTGCCAGGTATGGCTTCGAACATGAGATTTGGAACCATTCTTATGCCATTTTCTTGTACTGGGCCAGATCCACCAAATTGCATGGTTTCACTGTTAAGTACTGAGGCATTTTGACCTACTATAGGCCTCGGAATAGGTTCATACCAAGACTGAGGTGATGGTCTTTCATAGTTCTGATTACTAGTTTGACCATTAGAATGTCCATTAACTTGCATAGGCTGTTTATCTCTAGCCAATCTTTGCTGAGGGACATTTGAAACTTCCTCTATGTGTCTGACGTTTGTTGGTTGGTGGTTATTCATTCGATCCAAAAAGGACGTTGCCCACCTTTCCATTGTGCTCATTAATTGATGTCCCATAGCATCTACTAGGCCACCCCATGGATTTATTGGCTGAGTAGATGGAACAGTGGATGGTCCAATTCCTTGGTCTCGTCCAATATTACGAACATGTGGTACTTGTTCTGAAGTGCTGGTCTGTTCGACCATAGGTTCTGATAAAATGGGAGTTTCCACAGGATGTGTTATCACATTATCCTCCGGATTAGGTATCTCTACCTCTCCTTCCACGCCTTCTTCCAAGCGTTCATTTTCTCCTTGTCTCCTACGTCTAGCCATTTCAATTAGCCCCATCGGGCGTGCCAAAAATATATGTTGGCTTTTTGGCTTTCGAAGGTTATTATTGTAATTGCAAGCGTGCCAGTAAGGATCAATCAGTCCTTACAGAAAATTAATTACCAACCAATTATCAGACGATTGTATTTTAGTTCTTTCAGCCTCAATGAAGAGGACTTTTACTGGTGGCTTGATTTAGGAGAATTAAGCAATATAACAATCAAATGAAGAACAGTTGAAGTATTTCATTAAAATGAAAAACTTACAATGATCCAAACTCAGCCTCGTAGAGGTTTACAGTAACAATCTACTTAAAACTACTCCTATGAACGAAGTGCAGTGCAGGAATTTAAAGTACAGGAAATGTAAGACTGGAAATGTAAAACTGAAAAGCAAAATAAGTATAATAAGACTGGTTTTTTAGATCTGAGTCGGGGGCTTTCTGGGGCCTTCTCTGCTATTTATACTGCTCGAAGATGACCATCGAACTGCATTTCTAACCGTCGAACTGCTCCTCATGATCGCTGATCATGTTGCCTTAAGATTAGCTCCATTACGCCATTACTTGCAGTTAGGCTTCCCTCCTAAATTTGAATTTGAAATATGAGTAACCGTTGAAATCACATCACCTTGCATCTCTTTGTTGATCCACTGCTACTCAGATCTTGTAATAACCAATACTAACTTCCACGTGTACGATCAGGATCGAAGACTTGAATAGTCTTCCTATATTATCCTTATTTTGCCACGCGTCGAATTGTAATTGGCTTGTACAAAATATGTAGCCAACAGATACACTCTAACTATGTTTGTTTGGCTCTTTAGGAAGGGATATTAGATTAACTAGTCTATGAGACTTATCTAAAAAGTGTTTGGTTGGTGATATGAGTGAGGGGATTAACTATCTGCTTGGATTAGTAATTCCCATGTGGTAGGACTAATAAAACCATGAGAAAATTGATATTAGAAATTGAGTGAGGGGATTAGTGAATTTTGAAATAATTTTTAAGTGAAAAATATATTTTTTAGAAAAAAATATAATTATAATATTAAAAAAATACTAAAAATTAAAAAATATTATTATACTATTCTATAGTATTATTATCCGATGATATACAAACAAACACTATGTGTCTCACATTTTCAACCTAATACCACCATATTAATAATCTCTTTACTCATTCCAACATACTCTTAATCTCTTCCATTCTATGAAGCTAACAAACATAACGTATACATATTCTTCATCTTCTTCCCCAAGTTTTAATTATTTATCTTCTTATTTTTCATTACAAAACTCCAAACCAACCCACCAAAACTTACTATTATCATTAACATCATTATTTCTATAGATGAAAATAACAATGAAAACTATTTTTTAAAACAATTTATCAAATAAAATATAAGTATTCACATAAATATCAAGATACAAGTTTTTTTTATTTTTATTTTTACGTAAAAATAAATATTCAACTTGTTTAATGTCATTGTTTTTTGGACTTTCATATCCAAAGAAAGTCAACATGTTCGGATCAGAAATCCAAACCAAACAATATTGTTCGGTATCATAAGTCCGATTGTGGTGACTTTGTTTTTATTTAGGTGTACCTTGAAGAATAATTTAAGAAAAATTATAGGATGTATTGAGAGTAACATAAAATTCTAAATAATTGAACAATGTGTACTAAGAAATTTGAAGTACTTAATATTTTTTTAGTGTAAATAAAATCTCCCCATCCCGCTCAACTCAACTCAATATTTTTAAGGGAGTCTTATACGCGGATCCCGTGTACCGGAGTTAATGTCTAACAAGTTCTATTTCAAATTGATAAGACTATGTTTTCCATTTTACCCTCACAACTCAATCAGCTAACCTACGATTTTCAATTCACACTTGTTCTCACAATAAACTTATCGTTTTTCTAACGATTCTCAACATCAAAAAAATAAGATTTTTATGATTACTATGTTTATAAAAATCTCACTTAAGATTTATTGAATAATAACTCCAATTAATAAGACTGACTAATAATTTTCCCTATTTGTTCGATTTTAAAGTTTGAATAAATATTTGATTTAAAATTATATTGGGTAAAGATTTTGAATCGGTTATTTTTCGGTTATATTTTGGGATGAGAGCTTCTCGGCACGGCCTAATCCACTTTTTAAAAATTTTTTTCCTTATTTTACATGATATAATATAAAATAACAAGTTAAACAATATATATTAAATTAAAAAATTTACTAAACGACTCAAAATTATTTACAATATAATTGTTAATGGGCTAAATTCAAAAAATTATTACCAGGGTTAAAAATAATTAATAATCCTCTAAGACTAAAAAAATATAAGAATACTTCCATCTTAATTAACTTAAGTAGGCTGGTTAAAATACTTGAAATTGTCAAAATATTCAATTAACTTATCACTCACTCGTGGGAAGATATGTATTGAGTTAAAAAATTCTCAATCAGCCAAAAATAAATTAGTTGATATTTTTTTCCAAAACCAATCCAAATCAACATGTGCACAACCCTAAGCCACATAGTGGACTAAACCATATTGTTGGCCCCTTTGGGCCCATCAAATGTTGAATCTCATATTACTGAGTTGCTTGGTTGTTATTTTAGGCTTGTTTTGCATATATAAAAAGGAAGGGTGATGATTGAGACCCCCAATCACCACCCCACCACCCCCCCCCCCCTCCCCTCCACAGACATGTGGCGGGTGATAATTGGAGGAGGAGAAGAAAAAAAAAAAAAAAAAAAAAAAAAAAAGAAGTAGCCAATCAGGTGAAGAGGGGGTCAAGGGGGTGGGAAAAAAAGGGGGTCAAAGTCATTATTGAAAAAGGAAAATGTTTTGTTCCCTGAATCCCCCGACTGTCCAAAACGACGTCGTTTTGGATTCTCTTACCTGTAAGATATATTAAAATTCTCTTACCGGTAAGATAATTTTCATTAAATAACCCCCTCGTAAAACGAAACTACCGTTTAAAACGACGTCGTTTTGGATTCGGGATAAATTCGAGCTTGGAAATTTCGAACTACGTGTCATTACTGATAAGTCATACCCAAAACAAGCTTGACAAAGGAAAATGCGTGAGAGCTTGAATGCCAAAACGACGTTGTTTTGGCATTCTTACCGGTAAGAGAATGACTCAGACCTGGTACGGAAAAATCATCTTACCGGTAAGAGAATAAATCTTACCGCTAAGATAAAAAAAAAAATCCCAAAACTACGTCGTTTTAAGATTTCGGACTATTTGAGCCATTGATAATTCGAGCTACGTAGCGGAGTTGCTTAACAAATTATATTGACGTCCTTTAAAGTTTTTAAAAAATGTAATAAGTTTTATAATTTAATATAATTACACTAGTTTTTCTAGTTAAGATTAAAGAGATCAAAACTAATATATATGGTACGAAGACATAAAGATACACACAAAATAAAATATACATTTTAATGTAAAAAAAATAATATCAATTTTCAATCATACAACTAGCGAATTTCTGATAAAATATTGGCCAAATATTATATAAATTGAAATCTTAAAGGGAGCTTAGTGTAATTATAATAAATTTATGAGACTTATTTTCTACAAAGTTCAGGAAGGTGACTAATTTACCTTTTAGTTATGGTTCTAACAATCATACTTGAGAGAGAGAGTGAGAGAAAGAGAGAGAGATTGATTGTTTCTTCAATCAGATTGAACCTTTGAAGTAGATTCGGCTAGACTGGCATTTATCATATGAACACACATGCTTCTTCTACCAATTACAAGTACTAACCCAATCCACAAGCTATGAATATGCTTGACACTGATCAAGCAAAGTATAACACTTCAGAATGAGTATGTTACTGGGGAAAGTTTTATAAAAAGGATCACAACCTATCTAGTTTTCATTAGAAAGTTATCTATATGCTTTGGCTTTGCAATGGAAGCCAAGAAATCCCAAGAAAAAGAGAGAATAACACAAAGTGGGCTACAAAAAGCTTCAGAGTCACAAGCTTGGCCTATAAAAACCCTAATCTTGAACCATTCTTGTCACCCAACTAGCTTCTCTTCTCTCACCCCCCAATCTGAGTGTTTAGGGCTTTGTTTGGCTTCAATAGTCTTACCCACCACCTTTCTTTTTATTAGTTTGTCTGTTTCAAATCCAATGGCTATTAAGAGCATTTTGAGATCAAATCAACATCACAAAGCATTTTATGTTTTGGGGCTCTTGAATCTTGTGCTGTTGATCCAGAAAGGTGGTGCATTTGAGTTCACGGTTGGTGGTTCAAATGGGTGGAAAGTCCCCTCTGATTCATCTGCACTCTATAATAAATGGGCTGAAAGGAATCGGTTTCAAATCGGAGACTCTCTATGTAAGTTTGATCATTTTTTACTATGACGAATAGGAATATATTCAATTCTATTTCTTACGTCTACACACAAATTAATAGAGACGTGTATTTATAAAAACACATGAAAACATATGTAATATTTTTTTTTTCTGTGTCACACATAAATAAATTTATAGTCACATTTTTTTAACACTACGTTAACAAATACATGACAAATTAAGATTGAAAATGAACGAATTTCATAAATAGTTCTAATCAAGTAATCGAGTCAAACTCAATTAAAACTAAACACAATTGAATAAGTTGTTCATCAAAATGATACGTATAAATTAAAATTTATTTTTGGTAATATATCAGTTTTTTTATTTTCCTTGAACAATATTTACTTTTTATTATATTCATTTCACAAACATTGAATACAATCATTTCATTATCTAATTCTATAATTAATTTATGTGCAAGTAAAAAAATTGCTAGTGTTTTATTCATCATCCAAAAATATATAGTTTAAGAACAAGATTTTAAACATCACCGGTTGATACATATTAGACTTTAGATTTTTGACTTTTGATATTAATCGATGTAGTAGTTCAATGATACATATCCGATATCGTTATCGGCTATTACTTAACTACCTCAACTGTTTTTTTTTTTGTTTTTGTTTTCTTTATTGCAGTGTTTGTGTACCCAGCTGACAAAGACATAGTGCTTCAAGTAAACAAAGATGACTACAACAACTGCAACGCAGCACAACCCATCCGAAAATTCTCAGATGGCCACACCAGCTTCAAGTTCAACCAATCTGGTCATTTCTACTTCATAAGCGGACTCAAAGACAACTGCCTCAAGAATGAGAAGTTGGAGGTGGTGGTTATGGCAGACAGAACCAACCGCTCTTCCACCACTTCTCCACCACCACCCCCGTCTCCAGCGCCAACTGAAGGGCCGGTGCAGAATACCCCATCTCCGACTCCTTCAGCCGAGCAGACACCTCCTCCCAGTGCTGCTTCTTCAATTGTCGTCAACTTTGTTGCTTCCATTGGAGCTTTTCTGAGTGGCTCTCTTCTTTTGGGTTTTTAAGTGCAGTTCTTTTATATACACAGAAATTAATCACCTGTTTCTAAACTTTTTCTTCTAAGAGTTGAAATGTTTATTTATTTATTTTGTTTACTTTTTAAAGTTTTTTTTTTGAGTTTGTATTATTTTCTTAACCTTGGTCTCAGTGGATTCAGCTGGGGTTTAAGGGCAAGTAGGTATTTGAAATTTGATTGGTACAGTTGAGAAATAAGCCTGGGTGAATTGCACCACCATGTAAAAGCAAATAAATAAACAATATATAAAAAGAAATAAATTGGTTTTTACATGTTTCATGTATGTGAATTACTTCTTGTATTTTATTTTTTATCAAATTTTTTGATGGAACTATTTGCACTCCCATTTTCACTAAAAACACATATTTTGCTTTTATTATACAATTCTTACACTAATACTGAAATGAAAAAATTGTAAAAATATATATAAATAACTCAAAATAATTGTATTTTCGTAGAAATACAAGTAAAAATTGTATCTTATATTCCCTTTGTCTCATTTTGTTAGTCTTTTTTCCCATTTTAGAATGTCCCAATATGTTAGTCTTATTTAAAAAGTCAAATTAAAAAGTACTTAGTTTTTCAAAATTACTCTTTTTAAATAGCTAGAAGTATATTAAAAATTAAAAAAGAGAAGGACATTATTAAAATAAATGCCTTAAAATTTGAATTTAAATATAATGATTACACGTCCACTAATAAAGTTATAATTTCCAAAAAGAATTATCAAAATGGGACGAAAGGAGCACCGTAGTTTTCACACATGTCGAAACAAATCCACAGGCAGATCATAAAAACAAAAATGCAAAAAATGTAGAGGCTTAAGAAGCAACAGTTGAGGTAGTTAGCAAAAGTGTGAAGAGCTTTATTGTAAATTAATTTTATACAAAAGTGTTTTTAGGATCATTAATTTTTCTATTTAAATGTAACTATTAAATCAAGTCCAATGCCTACAACATTTGCTTAGTGAAATTGTACACAGTGATTTATTATTGAATAATAATATACCATATTGAATTCCTACACCATAAATATGGCAAACCAATACCTCGTAGGTACAAAACCCAAGCCAACTTAAGACTTGACGCATCACTCTTGATCAAACAAAAATTTTTAAGGTGCACAAAACTTAATCACAAAATCGAAGACAACCTTTTCACATAAGATGTGACCCACAACCACCAAATGTGTAGATCGCATCCCATGTGAAAGGAATTATATTCGTTTCTAAGATCGAATTCTGTGCACATAGAAAAACTGTGATCATAATAGCTATCCAAAAGCCCTAACATGCATAAAAGAAAAGACATGGCAGTAAAAAGTAGAACATAAGGAGCCTTGGGTTGAAAACAATGGAGATTGGATCCTTCAAAAGTCACAAAATTTCAATTATCAGTAATTGAATCTAACAGTTTCATCTCTTAAAAAGCAATACGTTACAAGTCTTTCACTTCTTAATGTTTTTTATACACTGACTAATTTCATATTTCTATCAAAAATTCTTTCCTAGTTCAATTTTTTTCATTAGTCTCAAAGTGTTGTGTAGAATTGAATCCACTATCCCCGCAACCTGAAACGCCCAGGGAAGACAATATTAGAAACAGACTACTATTAAACGATTAAATTTTATCCTGCTGCCCCCATCACACAATTATGGGCCTCACGAAACAGAGAGAAGTATAACTAACCGTGAAAACACCACCAATAATGGCACAGATGTTTGTGATGAAGTGCGAAAAGGACTTTGATTTTTCTGTTATTAATACCTGGTTACAGAAGGAAACAGGTTATGAGAACAGATGAAACATCAATCAGATCCATTGTCAACACTAACATTTAATGGACTGTCTTGAACCTGCATTGGAGACAGTTCGAAATGGAATTTCGCAACAGGGATATGTACACTGTGTACGAGACTACTGTGGGCTGTGTACTCGTACTCCACTAAATTTTGTTCGCGAGAGGATCTTGTTATCACCTCCGTCTTTACAACTTGAAGATAATGTTCTATCTGCAAAGGAAATAATAAAAAATAAAAAAAAGTAGGAGCAAAGTGCAATTATTAAACATTAAGAAATTCTTCCCAGCTCAAATAATCCAAGATTCATTAAACATCCCAATTGCTTGAAAGAAATGACCTCGTGAAATATATAGTAAGGAGACTAAGAACTGAAGCTTACAGTAACATCGGCATTTGAATCACCAGGGTGGATGATATACTCCTGGCCATCCAACTTGTCATGGCTTACACCAAGATAAGGTAGTATTCGTTTCATATCACTCATCGCTGCCGCAGATATCTTTTTCCCAAAGGAAAGATGAGAAATGATGTGTGACATGTTCATCTTAGAAGAATCAAAGGAGTGAGATCCTGATCGAGCTGAGATTACAAGGTTGCCAGGAACCTGCAGAGTACAAGGAGTGGTCAAGAGCGAATAAATACGGAAATAGTGATGAAGAAATTAAAAACAATCCTGTTCCTGAGAGAAAAGGCATGCCCCTACCTAAGTAATGTCCTTCGGGTTAAATATAACTTGTGAGGGGATGACCTAAAAGTTATGCCATAACAATGTTTCAAAGGAAAATATATGACATCATTTTAAAGTAAAGATTCACCTTCTTAACACGGACAAAACCTTCGATTCTGCATCCTCCTACTACTGGTGCAGGTCTTTTGTCTGCCACAGTGCCATTACTCTCCAAAGCCAACTGATGAGACTCCAATGGAATAGGTGCAACCAAATTTTCCATTATCTGCAGGAGATGGAAACTCAAGATCAAGTCAAGTGGCACTCATCACATTAGGAAGTGAAATTAAAAACTAGTCCCAAGTATTAACAAGTTAACAAATGAACAATCATTAGACTCCAACTATAATTTGTTCTTACATTGACCAGGCTATCTGTATCTCGATCTCCATAATATGATTCATGTTCATGGTGCCCATGTTCATCCCTAAAGCAAGTCGGATGACAAGATAGTCCATTAATTGGCAGAAATATAAATGTCGTCAAGCAACGTGGTATCTCAGAAGTAATCAGATACAATTTATAACCGAAAAACGCTGATAGTTCAAACAAATATATATATATATATTATATACTTAGAATTGCAAAACCAAGTAATCTGAAGAGCAGACATTCCTGGTTTCTCTTCAAAAGTAATGGCAGCAATAGTGGATCCAAACTTCAAAATAGCCCGGCTCAAAGTCTCTCTGTGTGACATCGTATTTACCAATTAAAAATGTCTCATCTTTTTTAGTAGTATTTGTTTTTTGGGCAACCATTCTTTTCCCCAGTTGAATGGGACTGAAATCCAAAAATTATTTTGGCAAAGCTCAAGAAGTGGAAGTTTTCACATTGATTTTGGAATCACGTTTAAGGAGATGCATGTGGATTTACCCATAGGGAGGCCAAACTAGCCCACCCATAAACCCTGAATGTACAAGACTATAATTGGGCACACAAACAGTTATTAACTTTTTAATTCTTTATTATCTTAATGATCAAACTATAACTATTTTGTGCATTGAATTTGAACCATGGCATCAAGGTGAGGGTGACCAATTCTTTTTCCTCTCAAGGCCAAACTATAACAGCTTATTCAGATTAATCTTCAAGCTTTATTTTTGGATTTGACTAAAATCTAAAAAATGTCAATAAATTATGATTTCAAAATATATAATTTCCTCGATCAATTTAAAAATGAGCAAATTCCTAGGTAACAAAATGTTCACTATTTGTTATCTCCTAATCTTAACTTTTTTGACTAAAGTGATTCTCTCCAAATTTCTAATTTAGTGTTATTTCCCTCCTCGCTTTCGTCCACTAGAACAATATTTGATAATATAACTTATTTTTTATTCATATGGACCACGTAAAATTGGTATTCAAAATCTGATCACTTAAAAAATGAGCAAATTCCTAAAACAGGATTCCATGTTACGATTTTTTCAAGCATGTGATAACAATTGTCTTCAAGCATGCATTCAAATATGAATGAATCATGTATAGAGTTTGATACAGCTAGTAAAGATACATAACAGCGTGAGTTACCTAACATCACTTCCTTTACGGAAAATGCGAATAGATGGATACCCTTGTATATGATTCCTGAAAATTCAGTATGAAGTACATGTCAATGAAAAATAACAGCTGCAACAGTGAGGAAGTAATACAAGGGAAGCTGCAAAAGAAGTATGCCACTTAAAAGATTTACCACCATTCTAATCTTACATGGGCACGCAGGAAATGATCATATATCATACAGTAGGAAATCATCATTTGGAAACTCCAAAATAAGAAAGGATTAATAGATTACTAAAATGTACTTCCAAAGAAAATAAAGTTGGAATAGTAAACATAATTATGAAACTAAGGACACAGGCTTGAATCCTTGCAAATTTCCACAAGGATCTGTATACAGGACACAAAAACCTATTTGAGAAGTTAAGCACCATGGAACTGGAAAAATGTCAATAAGCTACAAAGAATGAACAAAAAGGTTTGCAAACCCAGATCAACTCAAAAAACAAGTGTTAGTTCAATCAGTGCAAGAGGAAATCAAAAATTAAAAGAAAAATAAAAAAGGAAAGGACAGAAAAATGGAAAATAACTTAAACTTCAATAGGCACACAACAGAAATCCATGTAGCCTTAGCTTGAGCCAATGACCAAAATTACCAAGGATTTACAATTCTGATATCTAGAGATGAATAAAAGAAAAGAATACTTGAACTTTGTAAAAAGGTTACATGGAAAAGAAAACTGCTTTAGATTAGTATAAATGGTAATGAACAATAGAGCACAATAACCCATTGTTGGATTAATCCAAATTCAATTATAAGTCGGGAAAAATATTGATTTAAGAAATACCTTCTGCACAAATCAACTTCTTCGGTGCAATCAACCTTCCCCAAAAGAATGCGGCCATCCACTTCTGGGTCATATCTGAAAAAATAGGTTTGACATCAGATTTTCGATGAAGCCTAGTCAAAATAATACTAGTAACTATATTAAGGGGGAGAAAAAGAGGGAGTCATTGTTCACAAAAAAAACATTTAAAAGGAAAAAGAAAACAACAGAGATGCAATTAGACCTTTCTCTTATAATTTTGGCTGCTTTCTCCCATGAAGGTTTCTGAAACAAGAAGACCAATGAGGCAAAAATGTCAACTAAGTTCACAACAACATCCATTTAAAAAGCAGATTTTGAGATGTATAATTTCCAATCAATTCCTTAGTGTGAGATCATATAACTCATGAAAAACAAAAAGCAATTCAAAAATGGCAAAAGAAAGCTAAGATTTGTTCAGCAATGGAGTAGTAATAACTGGAGATATGCAAAAATTTAACATCCATAAAATAAGTAGACACTATTTCTTAGCAAAGAATAAACATTGAAAGGCAAGGAAAAAATGCATGCACAACAATTCAGCTAGTAACGGTTCAATGGTGAATCATTTCGGCTAGAGTGAATTAGGGCAGTTCAGGAGCCTGATTCACCTGAGAAAACCGACTGACCTGACCTATGGTACACAGACACAGACATGGGACACGACACAGACACGGGACATGACGCAGACACGCGGACATGCAAATTTTCAAAAAATGGGGGACACGGCACGCTAGGGACACGCTTAATATATATAATTTTATTTATTTATTATATGTAAAATTAAAAAAATATATATATATATTATTTATTTATTTATTTACTTTAATATCAAATTTCATTTACAAATTAA
>JAPPVO010005237.1:0-23515 GCA_030407325.1 Camellia japonica | reverse complement strand
ATTGCTTGCTCCACTACTAAGCCGTCGGGAGAGATGAGGACTATGCAAAGTCCTGCTCCATGTCGGTTGGATGCTCCATCCACAAAGAGCTTCCACATCTCTCCTACAAACAACTTCCAGCATGTGGAGGGATCAGATGATGCTGTGGGGTCTAGAATGTCGCTGGAGTTTTCTTCATGACCCATAGTTGCAGTCTGCCCTTGTCCTCTGATGGGACCAAGTCATTAGGTGTTGGTGAGTTTTGACTTGGTGTAGTAAGGTCTGCTTCCTCCTCGCCTTCTCTACTCTGGTCTGCCTTGGGCTCTGGCTGAGTTACCTGTACTAGGGGTTGCGCTATTCCGCGTCAATCTCCAACCCTAGTTCGGTTGTGTCAGTCAGGTCGATTGGGCAGACTTGGTGGCTTCCAGGAGTGAACTCAGCGACGAAGTCTGCAAAGATTGGGCTTTTAGTGCGTTTCTGGGTTGGAACTTGATGTCATATTGTCCAATTCTACTGCCCACTTCAGAATTCGCCAGAAAAGTTCGCCCTTTCAAATAAAGCCTTGAGTGGGAAGGCTGTGAGAACAACTATGGTGTGGGCGTGAAAGTAATGTGACAACTTCCTGAGGCCATCATTAAGGCCAAGGCCAATTTCTCCAGTGGCAAATACCTCGTTTCGGCGCCTAACAATGTCTTGCTGACGTAGAAGATTGGAAGATGCTGAATGCCTTCTGCACGAACCAATACTGCACTTACCGCGTGCTGAGAGACTGCTAAGTAGAGGAAGAGCTCTTCTCCAGGTATTGGGGTGACAAGTAGTGGTGGAGAAGACATGTATTCCTTCAAAACTCTCCAGAGCTCGGTCGCATTCTTCGTCCACTCAAACTTAGCTTTTAACGACTGAAAGAATGGACGCAACCTGTCTGAAGACCGGCTGATGAATCGGTTAAGTGCTGCTGCCATGCCGGTGAGATGCTGCACTTCTTTCACTGAGTTAGGCCTTTCTAACTCCTGAATTGCTTTGATTTGGAGAGGGTCTGCCTCAATACCGGTTGGTTACCAGGAAACCCAGAAATTTGCCAGACCCTACACCGAATGCGCACTTAGAAGCGTTAAGGCGCAGCTTGTGTTTCTTCAGGATCTGGAACATCTCGTCTAGGTCCTTTAGATGGTCATCTGCATCCTTGCTTTTGACCACCATGTCGTCGATGTAAGCCTCCATTGTTCTGCCTAACAATGGCTCGAAACATCTTTGTGACCATTCTCTGGAATGTCGCCCCTGCGTTCTTTAGGCCAAAGGGCATGACTTGTAGCAGTATAGTCCTCTTGGAGTGGTGAAGGATGTTACTTCCTGATCAGGTTCGTGCATGGCTATCTGATGGTAGCCTCTGTATGCGTCAAGGAAGCTAAGCCTGCTGTGCCCAGCTGTGAGGTCCACCAATTGATCTATCCTTGGTAGGGGGAAACTGTCCTTCGGACATGCTTTGTTGACCGTCTTGTAATCGACGCAGACGGCCACTTGCCATTCTTTTTTGTACTACGACTGTGTTGGAGATCCATTGGGGTAATGTACCTCTCTGATTGCTCCTGCCTCCAGTAGGTTGCCCACTTCTTCTGCCACTATCTCGGCGTGGTGGAGTGCCGATCTGCGTGTGCGTTGAATGACCGGTCTGGCAGATGGGTGGACATTGAGTTGGTGGCAGATGAGGTTTGGATCAATGCCTGGCATGTCGTAAGGCGTCCAGGCAAACACTTCGATGTTGGAGGTCAGGAATTCCATAACCTCCAACCTCTCAGCGCTGGATAACGACGAACCAAGCAAGAAGAACTTATCTGGGTTCTTTTCGTCGATTCTTACCTCCACCAAGTCTTCCACCGCTTTCTGATCAGCCGCTTTCTTTGCCAACCTCTGCGAAGTTCATTACTCTCAGGTTCTTCAACCGAATGAACATATCTTTGGCAGCGCGGCTGCCATTCGTTGTGACGAAGCATTGTTTGGACATAATCTGGTCCCATATACTTCTTCAATTATTCCGGTGTGTCGTTGGGAAATCGCATCACTTGGTGGTAGGAGGATGCCACCGAGCGTATGGCATGCAGCCATGTTCTGCCCAAGATAACGTTGTAGGTGGAGGGACCTTTATCACCCAAAACTCCACTTGTTTCGTCACACTCCCTGCTCTGACTGGGAGGATAATTTTGGCCGACGGGCTATTCTGGCATGGAGTTGAATCCGATAAGGGGAGATACGGCAGGCGCCAAGTCTTTATCCTGCAACTTTAGTTGCTTGAAGGTTTCATAATACATGATTTCACACGAACTACCTTGGTCAATCAGAATCCGGTTTGACGTCAAAATCCTGACTCGAAGAGTGACGACCAAGGCATCGTTGTGAGGGCAATAAATCCTTGCCAAGTCTTTATCCGAGAAGGACTGACATTTGTGGCCTCTATCTTCCCCTTTTTGGCGACTGGTTGGACACTTAGTACCTCTCTGAAGTGCTCAGCCTTTTTGATTGAGCCTCTGAGCTCGCATACACGCTCCGGTTCAAAGACTCCATGTATTACATTGATGACGCCTTGAGGTGGGGCGTCGTTCGGCATTCCATTGGGCATATTCTGGTCCTGGGGGGCTGGCTGTGCCCTCCTTCGATGTATTTGTCCAGGTGGCCTGCTGCTACCAATTCTTCCAGATGCTGCCTCAACGCGTGCAATTCTCAGTGCGGTGCCCCTTTTTCTTTGTGGAAGGTGCATCTGGATCTGTCATCATAGTCTTTTTGGGCCTCGCCTAGCTTGGCTGGCCACTTGACGAAAGGCTCGTCTCGAATCTCACTAAGTATAACGGTAGATCGGCTTCTTGAATACATGGTTATGGCGGTGCGGACTCTTAACCATCTCTTGTCCTGGTCCTCGCCATTGTCTCGCCTGCCTCGTCCGTTTCGGTTTTGGCGATCTACCGTATTGACCTTTGCTGAAGTTTTCTTCTCTGGTGTTGTGGTCGCGCCAGTTTTGCTTTGGCACGAGCGCCATCCTCTTCCACCCTGATGTGCTGGTGCACTCTCTCCATCAGGCCTCCATGGTGAGAGGTGGTGTCATGGTGATAGAGTCCCTTAGTCTATTTCCGACTGGAAGGCCTCTCTTTGTACTGCGCAATGGCGATGTTAGTTGGGCAGTCCCCAATCTGGTTGAACGTCTCCCAGTAGCGACTGTTGTATGACCTCAGGGTCTCCTTGTCGCCCATATCGATGAGAGTAACTGGTCGATCTCCACCGGGTTTTTGTGTTTGTTCTGAATCGCGTTACAAACGCCTCCGCCAATTGCGCCCAGGAGGCTATGCTGCCCTCTGGAAGCTTTTCAAACCAAGTCAAGCCTAGGTCGCCGAGGCTTGAAGGGAATAAGATACACATCAAGGCCTCGTCCCCGGTATACAGCCATAACCTGGCGAAAGTGGCTCAAGTGTGATTAGGGGTCCGTCTTCCCCTCATATGTTGTGAATTTGGGTTGTAGGAAGCCTGACGGTAGGGGCGCGTTCTCTATTGCTGGGACGAATGGTGAGGTCTGCAGCCTTGCCAATGCCTTGTCCGCTGGTTCGTAGGCCGGGCGCGGTATTGGCATTCCAACCTCGACGCTTCCATGCGTCCGAGGAACCAACCGCTGTAAGGTAGAAACTCGGTGTGGATCGCGCCCTAGCGTCCTCCTTCCACCGTGCTTTCTCTTCTAGCACGGTTCGCAGGTCGGACGATCTGGGCAACTCTGTCTGTCTGGACCTTGTCTGGTGCGTATACGAGGGCCAGTATGTGCTTCCCCGGTGTGTGACCTCTCAGACCTCGCCTCTCAGACCTGGAGTGACGAGTTCTGGAAGATCTGGATTGCGTGTCGCCTGTCCTGAGGCTCTTGTTCTCCCTTGTGAGGGTGTAGTATTCCTACTACGACTTTCCGAGTGGCGAGGGGGCGTCTTGTTTGTGCGCCCCTCTCCTGTCGCCACTTCTTTTCCTTTCACCTGACGTTTCAGAGATTCCATGTCTGCTGCCATCCGATGGATTAATTCGTCTTGTTCCTTGACGCGATCCTCCAAAGTCTGGGGATCAATTCTGCGTCTTTGTCTTTCTGGGCTTTGCGAACGAGAGAGATGAGGGCTGTTATTCCGCCTTCGTCCCCTTGCATCCCTTCTGGAATTTTGTCTGTGTGGTTCCAGGTTCGCCATGGGAGCGACCACGGGTAGGCCTTCGCGCCTTGCACCCCTTCTGGAGTTAGTCCGTCGATGGCGGACTGAGGTAATTCTTCGTTGTTCGCCATTGATTTTTGGGAGAAAAAGCTTGATCAAGAGGTTGTTCTTGTCTGAGTTCCACAGACGGCGCCAATTGTACGGGAAAGAGATACACCTTCTCGTATAATCCTGTTGACCAAGTCTGCGCTCCTCCGTACGACGTCGTTCAACTACCTGAAAATACACACGTGAGCTAGCCGGCGGGTGTGTGCCGGAAACCTCTCCGATGCCTAAGTCAGTAGGCTTAACAAATAGACAAAAGCTCTGTGAATTCAGGGAGCAAAGTTGCATTACCTCTCCAAAGGTGATATTAGTGAGCTTATATAGGTTTCGCGTGGCACAATCCTGGTAGGACTCTTATTCCTCCATGTGCAGAGTCTTCTAGGATTACTCCTCCTTGCGTAGAGTCCTCCTTGGATTCATACTCCTGGAAGACAATGCTTATCCTCCAACACCTCCCTCACTGCTTAAACCAAGTGAGATGGTTCTTTTTATGGCCGGACTACTTCAGGACCGAAGTAACTATTAATTCGGCCCTCACTTTACTCTCCCTTACCTCGGCTTTCCCATACTAAGACCGAGCTATCCATAAGGGAGTTAAGGCTGAGCTATCTTTAGAACCACAGCTTACTTCGGTTCTCACATGCTATAACCGAAGTAACTATCGAAGACCGAAATCTTCGTGTTACTTCACTCAACCGAAGTAGAACTAGTCCTTCCGAGACCGGGCTAACCCACGGCTGTGTGGCCGATCTATCTCCAAAGTTACTTCTCCAAACCGGAGTAACCTTCATGGCCTTTCTACTCGGCCCTTTTCATTTCGGCCCTAAGGCCCAATACCCAGCTCGGCCTACTTCGGTTATAAATTACCCTCTCAATAATATAATAGTAAACTAACCCAAGTTTTAGAGGATCTCTGTTCCTTATTTGACTTGACAAAAACTCTTTAGAGCAGTTTGTGGAAGCTAGCAAAGTTCTATCCTTACCTACAACAAGTGATGAACAAAAACATTCTCAAGCAAAACTCATTCAAGTGAACATCTTGACGTAAGGACAACATACACTTAAAGGAAACTTGAGGGTAAAAGCAATTTTCTTATGGGTGCTTGGTTGAGTTACCATTTCTTATTTTTCAAAAACCAAAAAATTTAAATGTATATTGAAAAAAAAATACAAATAAAAACAGTTTTCTATTTTCTTTCCTTAGAAGACAAGATCATGAAAACATGTCTAGTGCTAAGTCAGCCAAACTCACAAGTTTACAAGAAAGACAAGTAAGAAGACAGGGTGTGTTTGGTTTGGCTTTGGGAGATAAATTTTCAAACAAAAAATTGGGAAGAGAGTTTTAGAAATTTTTTTGGTTTGTTTGGTTGTATGTTTTGGAAATAGTTTTGGAGTATGGGAGTTTGGAATGAGTTGATATTTTGTTGTAGTTGAGTAGATGTGTGTGAGAAAAAAAAAAGTGATTGAGAAGGAGAGAGGAGAGAGAAAAAATGATTGATTGATGTGTAGGAGAGAGAAAGTGATTTTGAAATTTTTTTTTCCAAAATCACTAAACCAAACAAAATTTTGAAAAATTTTCTTTTAAATTTGTTTCTCAAAAGCAAACCAAACAAGGCCAGAGAGTTTGAGAGAATGCATTTGCATTCACTTTGAGAGAATTTGTACAACTTTTGGATGGATTGGAGCAAATGAGCTCCTCTCCTATTTATAGGCCCTTTTGGAGCATTCTAGAACACACAAGAAATTGGCATGTAGAAGCCTCCCATGGAAGCCCTCTTACAAGCTACAAGATCATTCTAGAATGCATTCTAGAAATATCTATACAAATATCTACAAGTCTAGTTTATATGTACAAATGTGTATGTGCTTGAATTCTCTAGGGCTTTCTAGAATTCTCCATGGTCTTATATGTGCTAGAGTTTGCCAGGGAATTCGCTAGGGAGTTCTAGATTCTTCCTTTGGCTCTTCATTCTTGTAAGCTCCTATCTGGATATATTAGAGAATTCTGTAAGGATGTAACACACAGCTCATGATTGAGGATTTTAATATAATTCTAGTACAAAGTTTACATATTCAGCTTCAAGATTACTAAATTTATACCATTTTAAGAACCATACCCATTTACAAGACTTCATCAACTCAGGTTCTGATTGTCAAAGCAAGTCAAAATGCATGCCTTCATACACATGTAAATACATAGGTAAATTTTTGGATTTTATAGAGACTTTTAGTAAATTTTGATGTATAGTTAGGTGGTGTTTGATAAAGCTAAAAATTGAAAATTAATTTTGAAAACTGAATGCTGAATTTTTTAAGATGAAAAATTGTTTGATAAAATTTCAATTGTTAAATTAAAAACAATTGTTTGATATGTATAAGATCAAATTTAAAATTTATTTTTTTTCAATTTTTTATTGTGATGGTGGTGATAATAGTGGTGGTGGTGGTAGTGCTGGCGGTGGCATTGATGGTGTTGGTGGCGATGATGATAGCGATGGTAATGGTAGTAAAATGATGGTGGTACTTATGGCAACAATGACAATGGTGATGAATGTGGTGGTAGTTGTAGTGGTGGTGGCATGACAATGATGGTAGTGATAGTGGTGGCAGTGGCATGGTAGTGGTGGCGGTGGCATGATGGCTGTTGTAGTGGTTGTGGTGTTGGTGGCATGATGGTTGTGGTAGTAGTAACGGTGATGGTGATAATAAGTCTATAATAATGCACATTGATGCTTATGTTTAGTATTTATAAGTTTAATTAATTTAAGTTTCATATGACTTAAATTTGCTTAAATTTTGGTCTACATTTTAGGAAGCACTTAAATTTTTAAGTGATATCAATTGTGGTTATCAACGAGCTTAATTGATTATCACCTAATACATTCAGTTTTAAGTGTTGAATCAGGTTATCAAACACTCCCTTAGTATAGTTCCTTGGTGCCTCATCTGTAATGAAATTATATTAATCAACCAAAAAATATATGAGTCAGTGTTTTAAAAGTTAAGCGCACCGAGGCGATAAGGTCTCCCATAGCCTAAGCACAAGACATGAGGCGAGGCGAGCGCCTCACCAAAGCGAAGCACAAGTAGTAAGGGAAAAAAAATTATAAAATAGGTAAACTTTTTAACATAACAAATATATATAGAATTTAAAAAATCATAACATTTCCAATAATCTTTAATCATAACGTTCAATCTTGTAAAAACTAGAAATGAAATATCCAACAAAAAATATGAAGCATAACATTCAATCTTTTCTCACTTTCTGCTCTCTTTTGACCACATTTGGTCATTTTATATTGAAGAGTTTTGAATCTCTATGAGTATGCCCAAAAAAAAAAAATAAATAAAAATAAAACACTTAATAAACAACTGTTGGAGTAGAAAAATAAGTAAAGCCCATGAAACCCATGCCTCGCGCCTTGAAAAAAAGCTCTCGTCTCAACGCCTAAGCTACGCCTTGTGTATTGCGCGTCGTCTCAACCTGTTCAAAGCGCAAGATTGCGCCTTGCGCTTAAGCATGCCTTTTAAATCAATGATATGAGTGCATTCTTGTATCTAAAGAAAACGCATATACAAAAAAAAAGGACCAATTCCAATCTCAGCCTATAGTGCATAATCTAAAAGAAAATGCAAACAAAATTTTTTTATTTTAAAAAAAAGGCCAAATCCAATCTCAGATGATGAGACCTAATATGTTGTAGACGGGGTTCTTCAGCGAGTCACCTCATCCATCACCATCTAACCTGACAATAACCAAAAACAATACATGAGATAACTTAAAACTCAAAATCCCTAACCATCAAATTCAAGGAGGACAATTAAAAACTGGAGCAAAAATTTAAAAGAGAACAAAAACAGGACAACAATGTTTCTACAATATGCAGGCAGATTCATTCATACAAATTTTGTTCAGCAAACAAGTGCACTGCTCTCCATCTAATTTTATCCAAGAGTGAAATAAAATAAATTGAAAGCAAGTTTAGATTCTTCTTACGGTCAGTTCCTAATATGAATAAAGAAGCAATCAATACAAGATATTGTCTCTGTCATCCAAAAGAAAAGGAGAGATGAGATATTCATATAGCTTTAGAAGGCTCAAGTTGATAAAAAAAAAATAAATAAATAATGTCACATGACTTATCCAAGTGGAAGAACTAAAAATATATATATGTTCTTATTTACTTGGACAATTGCCGCCTCTAAAGTTGATAGATATGGACCTAGAAATGATGTTCTAGAAAGTGCACAAATGCTATGGTGGTGGAGATTGAGGGAAGTCGGATGGAACTCCCCATTTCCTGTAACTTTGCAGTTCAGAGAAGTTACTCTGGAAGAACATTGACAGCTCTTCCAAATATGAAGACTGAACCAAGTAATACATACTATACATTCTTGTGGTGGTTATAATTTGAGCTCTGCATGGAAAGCAATGAGAAAGCAGAGGCCTGCTGTAATATGGCAGAAAATGGTACTGAAAATCCATAAAACCCCTAGCAGTATATACTGAATGAGTAGATATTATAGAGAAGCTGACAAGCAAAGATAAACTCCAGAAATGGGGCTTATTAGGTGACAGCACCTGTCAGCTATGAGAAATTCAGCAAAAATTTAAATTCTAAATGAACTTTTCATTTGTTATTTTTCTTTTAACGTAATTTTATATCCAATATTGTCTTTGTTTTACAGATCTACACAAGTAAATTCCAAAAATACAAATTTTATTAAAAATGACTATGAATGATAAAAATACAAATTTCATTATCTTTGTATTTTTTATTAGTGCTATAATTGTGTTTAATTACATGGGTTTAATCTATATACAGGTTGAGTCAGTCAAAACAGTACTTCCATCCCATTTTAATAGCTCCGATGGAAAGGTTCTTTCAACCGGTTATGATGGACACTCTAGAAAGGTACCCAGGTCATGAAAAGGCCTCAAATGCTAGGGATTGTGCTACAAATGATTGGATTAAAGAAGTTAAAGGGAACTATGAAAATATTAAAATTATGCAGACAAAAAGAAAAGACCATACCGTCTAAATGTTTGGGATCTCTTCAAGTTTGTGAGGAATGCTATTGTCCACATCAATGTAAATGGTTAATTACACAATATCCCTTCAACTATTACCGAATGTTATTTTATTCATTTATCTATCAATCCGTACATATTGATACTCTCAATTGTAAATATTGTACAAATTCACCTCTTTTAGAAGTGGTTTGAAAATGGTGAAACTGATGTACTTTTGTAGTTAAAGAGATCAAGATATACAATTTTATAGATTAAAAGAGTAAAGTGATATTTGGTAATAATTAAAGAGATCATTGTGTAATAAACCCATATGAAACAATAATTTTACCTTTTTTTAAATCATATTTATTTACATTTTCGTGTATCAACAATGTGTGAGTAATAGGCTCTATCAAAATTAATACAATATTTAAACCCCGTATGAAACAATAATTTCACCTTTTTATTAATCATATTTATTTACATTTTCATGTGTCAACAATGTGTGATTACACTAAATATTATAATAGCTTTCACCAAAATCTTTTGCCTCCTCCACTTTCAATTGTGATAATTAATTATTTATAATGTAGGTCAAATTACAATATTAATCTTTTGTCCATTTAACATCAATAACATTGATAGAACTTGTCACGTAGTCATTCTGCTAGCACCGTTTGGGGACTGACTAAATTAGCCAATTAGCCAAAAAGTTACTAAATTAGCCAAAAAGCCAACCACTCATACCAAAAAGTCAAAGATTCTCTTTTCTCTCTACTTTTTGCACATCTTTTCGTAATTAGCCAAAAAGTCATCCCAAACATACAAGTTTTTTTTACCTACCTTTTTAGCCAAATAGCCAAAAAGTTACTAAATTAGCCTGTTCCCAAACGAGGCCGACTTTGGTCTTTGAATTTTAAATTTTCGTGAGCATCATTGGTGGTAAATAAACCGAAGCGTAAATTGGAAATTAACTTAAAATTCACAATTGAGAGTGAAAGAATCAAAATGAGATTTTGATAATTGGAAAAAGAAAAGAAGAAAAAAAAAAAGAAAAGTGATTTTGTCTGGGTTAGTAATTTGTATTTATGACGCGTGGGAAATAGGAATATACAAAAAATATAACGGAGGAAGATGTAGACAAAGATTTATCGATAATGTTCCAAGATTCTTTCAATGAAGTATACGATCTCTTTGACCTCAAAAAAATCACTTCAGGTTCCAAGTATGCATGGAATGTGAGTTATAAACTAGTACTGCTTAATTCCCTAAAATGAATTTGGTTATTTATTTATGGAAAATGTTTGATTCACACAAAAACACTCTGCCTGAATTGTTTGAATGAATATTTCACATATATTTATTTTGACCAGCAAAAATAAATATCTTACATGTAAGATAAAAATTCTGTGAACATATAGTATGTTGGAAAATTGGTTTTATAAGGCTTATTTTGGGCCAACTTTGAGCCCAAAATTGAGTGGGCCCCAAACATTTTTTGGGGTGGGTTCGGAAAGGTGACATGTTCCTTGTCGCATGGCAAGTCACACGGTGAAGACGGTTTGTCAAAACCATTTATGAGTGAATGGGAACTTGACGTCGTTTTCGGGTTCGTGGAATTGAACATTTAAAGAATTAAATGTGGGTTTTTTTGAAATAAGTTGTCCCACATTGAAACTTTAAGAGAGCTTTTGTGAGTATATAAGCTCTTTGTGTACTAACTTGGGTTGGGCCCCAAGGGGCACCCCAAGTTCGTAGAAGGGAGGAGTTATAGACAAAATGAACCTTAGCCCAAACCACCACACTCGCCGCCGCCACCGTCCGGCCGAGCCGAGTCGTGCCTGGTATGGGTCGGGTCGATTCTTATATTAATTTTTTGGAGAAAATTCATTTGAATTTTTTCCAAAAATTATTATGGGAAATTAATTCAAATTTGAATTCAAAATTTTTGTCCAAACAAACCTTCTCTAGTCCATTTATTCCTAACAAATTAAACTGTCTAAACAGTTTTCAAATCTGTTTGAACCCGGATAGATTCAAATCTACCAGACAGGTTTTTTAAACTGCTGCAGTTTTAACAAATTTAATTGCCCAGCAGTTATCTGTTGAAACATTGTTGGATTAGTTTGAATCTTGCACCTGTTCATTTGAAATTCTACCTGTTCGGGTAGGTTGAATGGTCACCAAGTTGCCTATAAATATAGATCCTTTTCCAACAGTCTTGACATCCTAAAAACATCCAGAAAATCATCTTTTTGCAGTCCATTTCTTGCTCTATTTGCATTATTCTTCATATTAGTTATTTAGAGATAAATTCAGAGAGTATTAGAACACAAGTTTTTGTTCGCCGAACAAATTGTTTGCAGTGCTACTACAATTTGTGAAGATCATTGTATCCTGGGAGATAGACGCCATTAGTCCGTAAGCACCGAAGCGGGGCAAATCTGTCTTAAGGACACGAGTGTCACACACTCGACTTGATCTTTTAATTATTTATTCGGTTCAGTAAAATAAATTCTGTAAGTTATTTATTTTATTTTGTTTGATTTTGTTTCATTTTATTTATTGTACACAGAAGATTGTTCTAACAATCTTAAGACAGATTCGAATTATTCTGTTTACAGAATTTTTTCGTTTGTTTCCTTTTCTCTTTCTTCTTCGTACATAAATTATTTTCTGTGATTTTATAAAATATTATCCTGGTTGGAAAACAAATAGTAGTAATATACTATTTGACAGATAGTAGTAATATACTGTCTATTTTCTTTGACAACTAGTAGTAATATACTGGTATCATTAACAATTCAGAATATTTATTTGTGAAATTTTTTCAGAAATTAATTTTGGTTTTCTAAAATTATTTCTGAATGTTCATTAATTAAAATTCCATTTCAGTATTTTAATTATTGAAGTGTTACAGAAATTTAATTTTCTGTCTGGAATTAATTTGGTTAAATAAAATTTTATTTTATTTTCAAATTAATTGGAAATAAAAGTTACATTTCTTGTTTCTTTTATTTTTTTTTTAGAATTTAATTCTGTGATTTTTGTTTAATTTGTTTAAATAAAATTTTATTTTATTTTCAAATTAATTGAAAATAAAAGTTACAATTCTTGTTTCTTTTATTTTATAGAATTTAAAATTTTGTATTTATGGTTTAATTTTTTGTGTAGTATAAAATTCTAATTATAATCTTGTTTTATAATTTAAAATTTATGGCTACTGAAACTGGTCTAACTAATGTTCAAACCAGTACTGGTATGGTGATTGCCATTGCACCAATCTCTCCTCTTGTTGTGACTATACCAATCAATCATGCTGAAAAACTAGAGAAGTTCTTAGGAACTATTTTTAAAAGATGGCAGAATAAAATACTATCTAAAGAAGGGGAAATTAAGAAGTACACGTTTAATGGCATGTGTTACATTTGTAACAAAGAGGGACATCAGGCCAAAGATTGCCATTGCAAACGCAAAGGCAAAGGAAGATCAAGTAAGAAAGTTGCTAAAGCCAATATGACCGAAATGGATGAAATTTCCAATGGTGTAGATGTCATAAATCTTTCTACAGTTGTTTCCGAGGCAAACCTTGTCGGAAATCCTAAAGAGTGGTGGGTAGACACTGGTGCTACTCACCATATCTGTGTCGATAAAAAGATATTCACATCTTATTTAGTGGTGGACAATGGTGAATAACTTTTTATAGGCAACTCCTCAACTTCCAAAGTTGAAGGACAAGGAAAGATTGTACTAAAGATGACATCTGGAAAGGAACTCACTCTTAACAATGTGCTATATGTATCAGAAATTCACAAGAATCTTGTTTCTGGATCTTTGTTGAGTAAAAATGGGTTTAGGCTAGTTTTTTAAAATGACAAATTTGTACTTACCAAAAGCGGGATGTATGTAGGAAAATGTTACATATCTGATGGCCTTTTCAAAATGAATGTAATACTATTGTACCCTCTGTCATTAATAAAAATACATCTTTTTCTTACTTGCTTGAGTCTTCAAATTTATGGCATGGTAGACTTGGACATGTTAATTATGGATCTTTACGAGATTAATTAATATGGAATGTTTACCTAAATTTGACATTGATTCAAATCATAAACGTGAAATTTGCATTGAAGCAAAATTATCCAAAACTCCTTTTTATTCAATTGAAAGAAGTACGAAACCACTTGAATTAATTCATAGTGACATTTGTGATTTTAAATCAATTCAAACTAGAGGTGGGAAAAAGTATTTTATCACTTTTATAGAGGACTATACTAGATATAGTTATGTTTATTTAATTCGAACCAAGGATGAAGCTTTGGAAACTTTTATTCAATATAAGAATGAAGTTGAAAATCAACTTGGTAAGAAAATTAAGAAACTTAAAAGTGATAGAGGTGGTGTATATGAATTACTTTTTGGTGAATTTTGTAAAGAACATGGAATAATTCATCAAACCACTGCTCCTTACTCACCTCAGCAAAATGGAATTATTGAAAGGAAAAATAGGACTTTAAAAGAAATGATGAATGCCATATTAATAAGTTCTGGATTATCGTAGAACTTATGGGGGAAGGTAATACTTTCTGCTAATTATATATTTAATAAAGTACCCCGAAAGAAAGTGGATCAAACACCTTATGAATTATGGCATGAGAGAGTACCATCCTACAAATACTTAAAAGTGTGGGGGTGTTTGGCTAAAGTGGCTATGCCTAGTCCTAAAAGGACTAAGATAGGTCCTAAAATAGTTGATTGCATTTTCATTGGTTATGCCAAGAATAGTAGTGCATATTAGTTTTTGATTCGCAAATCAGAACATTCCGAAATGCATGTAAATACTATTATTGAATCTCGAAATGCATCTTTCTTTGAACATGTGTTTCCAAATAAGATTGGACAAAAGACTACTAATAAGAAAAGATCTTTTGATGCTATTACTAGTAATGATCAAGAACACTACAACAAAATTAACTATTCACGGCATCATGTTTACGACATACATTAAATGCATGTCGTAGTTAGTACATTCTATGGCATTTTTTTTTTGTAAGCCGTTAATATTTTGTCAATAACAGCATACATACCATATAAGTCGTTGATTCATATATTTATAGCATGCAAAAGTATGCCGTAAAAAATGTATGTTTTTACGACTTACAAAAATATGTCGTAAAATATTTGCACTTAAGACGACATACATTTCATGTTATAAAATATTATAATTTTACACGGCATGCATTAACATGTCGTGAAAACTTTTGCAAAAAAAAAAAAAATTCAATGCGAAATTTTTTTATGGCATGCAAAAGCATGCCGTAAAAAATGTATATTTTCACGGCATACAAAAATATGTCATAAAATATTTGTACTTAAGACGACATACATTTCATGTCGTAAAATATTATAACTTTACACGGCATGCATTAGCATGTCGTGAAAACTTTTATGGAAAAAAATTTCAATCCGAATTTTTTTTTTTTGATTTAAAAAAACTAACAATTTTCAACCAAGGTTCTCACCTTACATTTTCCTAATTGAGGACAAGGTAAAAAATAATTTATACATTATTTTATAATTTAGTGTCTCTTTTAAGGGATAATTGCACCCAATGGGATTTTGAGAAAAAAAATTACATATTCATGAAAAATTTTATAATTTTAATAATTAATATTTATATGACTTCTCATTAATTTGTAATTATTTTTTTTTAAATTACCTTGATTTGATATTTTTCCTTCTTTTAATAATTTATTTATTTTTTACTTTTTAAATGTATCTAATCTGAATACAACTAAAAAATAAAATATTTATAAAAAAATATAATATATATAAAATGTATTAAATTTTATATTTTTTTTTGAATTTAGTGATTTTTTAAAAAAATTAAAAATAATTTTCTTTTAAGTATATGTAAATTATTTGAATTGAAAAAGTAAAAAAAAAATATTTAAAATATTTAAAAACTTACTCAACTAAATTGAAAAACATTGCCTCGTTAACCTTACTCACTCACTCTCTGGGTCTCTCTCTCTCTCTCTCTCTCTCTCTCTCTCTCTCTCTCTCTCTCTCTCTCTCAACCCTCTCTAAACCCTAATATCTCTCAACCGATCGAATCAACCTTCTTCAGCCCCGTTTAATCTAATCTCAGAGCGATTGGTGATTCATCTTAGATCCAATCTCAAAGCGATTGGCAATTTCGATTTTGAGATTTCGAAGCTCCACCGCCTCTATTATTTGCACCGGCGAGGGGAGCGAGCACCATCGTCTACTAAGGTGAGCACTACCGTCTCTCTCTCTCTCTCTCTCCCTCTCAAGCTCTTCCTTCCCGTCGAGTTTGGTCAGTTCACGAAACTTGTGCATTTTATTTAAGAATTTCGTTGTTTGAGTTTCTCAATTAAATTCCACTCTAGTTTTCCTGTTTCATGTTCATGCTTCTTGATGGAATCTCAATTAGTTGTATTTTGTGTGTAGAGGATTACTATTTGTGACTAGATATTAGGAAAATGATATTCATCAATTCTGTTTGGCGTTCACTTCAATGTAATTGTAATTTAAAGCTTCAATTTGTTGCTTTCTCACTTCAATTTGTAATTGTAATTGTAATTTAAAGCTTCAATGAAATTCTGCTAAGTAGAGGACTAGTCCTGAAATTCCAAGAATTTTGCAGAGGTTCACAGAAAAATTATCTGATGAAAATCTGCAGAACTTGACGGAAGTTGTTGAGAGTTCATGGTGAGGATGATGGAAACAATATGTTGAAGAACTAGGTGGGAATGGGATAGAATCAATCCACAACTCGAAACGTCAACTGTGAGGTTAGCCATTTGAATTCCAAGAGTTTCTATCTCCTCCTGTAGGCTAGCTACCTGCAAGTTTAGGTTTAATAAAGGCGCAACATTAGAGATTTTTGTTTTGTTATTGTGAGTGATTTAACTAGCCATGTATGAGAGAAGTCAGTCATGCAGTGAAACCTGTTGTTGGAGTGCAAAGATTTGAGAAACACAACCATAAATCGGATCGTGCATCCGAGCCAGCGCCACGTAGGATATTGTGATGGCAGCTTCACGTCGATCGTTCATGGGAAGGTTTGTCAACAGCTTCGAGACGTTGCTGGCACCGAACACCTTGTGCACCACTGCAAAATGGGCTGCAGCTTCATCATAGTTGAAGTATGGAGCAAACACACATTCACTTGTGCACCTTCCGAACACCTTGTGCACCACTGCAAAATAGGCTGCAGCTTCATCATAGTTGAAGTATGGAGCAAACACACATTCACTTGTGCACCTTCTCCTCAAGAACTTGCATGCTCCACATGAAGAGCCAAGCCCTATCATTGTCCAAATCTTTTGCTTTTCAATTTTGCTTCAATGATCACTCACTCACACACACACTCTGAAACTACTAGGCTTTGATTTGTTTTAGTGCCATAAGTTGATATTTGTACTCTTATATATAGCCTAGCGACCACTTGAAAAGGTTCAGAAACTCTTTTAGTTATGGTTAAGGGACATTCTCACTTTAGTTAGAAAAGTAAATTCATTCAGGTCTCCTTTGTGGCCAGCATTGTCATTCTCAAATTGGGTAACTTTCCTAATTGAAAGACTTAGAAAGGGCTTTTATTCACTGTTGCGAGTTCACAATATGACAGTTGATGGAAGACCTAATCATCATTTTTAATACGCTGGGCTCTAAAAATGAGAAAATAATTGCTGATTAGTATTTTAAATTAATGCTCTTCATGTTGTTGTCTTCTAGGTAAGTACAATGACTTCTTTCCCCTTTATTTGGCAATATAATGATGATGAGTTCATCTTGCCTGCACTAAATGGTGGTGATAAAACATTAAAAAATGACTTTTGGCATCTAAAGGTTTGAAACATGTAAGATATAAGGAAGACTTTAATTATACATAAAATATATATACGAAATAAAATTGTGATCCTCCCCATTATATAAGGAGATATTACAAGAATGATATGATAATGTTAGATTTTTAAATAAAAATGGTCTTTATAGATGTTACGTTTTAAAATAAAATATCTACATCACATTATTCTGAATGAATATTTTGTATTGATTTTATTTTGTTTTGTTTTTATTTGTATATAATTACTCACATAAATGAAAGTTGGTGCACAAAAAAAGCTATCTTGACTATCTACCACAACCATTTACCCTTACTATTTATTAACATCTTTACTTGATATATTGTAGTTGATGGTGATTCATTCCATGCGGGTGTAATGCTCTGTTCTTTCTGTAATAATACTGTGGGTGCCTTGATTAGTCAAAATTTAAGTAGTCTTCTTGACCACCAAAAGAAGTTTTCTCTGCATTTGTTTAAGCCGCTGCATGCTAGTTTTCTTGGTCCCATCTATCTTACAAACCAAGGAGCTATTCTTTTTGCTTGTTCTAGTCACGTTGTTTATACTTGCTGTGCTTATATGCTGATCATCTGGTTTATGCAGGATATCTTGCTTGTGCTTGCTGTTCAAGCTCAGGAGTGCTTGTCCTTGTTGAACCAGTTTCAACTGTTAATGGTGGAGATCAGCACCTAGCACCTCCTAAAACTGAACGATGTTCAAACTGTTCAGGTTCTGGAAATGTTAGACATTTGGGATTTTGGTTTCCGTATTTATTTAATGAATGTCACATGGAGCTATTTACTATCTGAGGGCGGTAGAATAGTGGATTCTGAACAAAAATATCGGGTGTGTTTGGTTTGTGTTTGTAGAGTAGTTTTTGAGATAAAAAGTACAAAAATTTGTTTGGTTTGCCTTTTTTCAGAAATAATTTTGGAAAATTGTTTTGGGAAGAGAGTTTTAAAAAAGGTAATTGATTTGATGTGTATGTGAGAGAAAGTGATTTTCAAAAGTAGATAACCAAACAAATTTTGAGTTTTTTTTTAAAAAAAATTTGTTTGGTTTGATTACTCTTGAAAATTTGTTTGTAAAAAATTTTTCCAAAATTTTTTCTAAAAAACAAACGAAACAAGCCCATCATCTCAACTATTGAATACTATAAGTGAGAAAATGTCATAAAATTTATGAATGGCTTATCCAAATTTATTTTTCTGAAATGAACATGTCACTTTATAATAAGGATCCAACCTCCCTATTGACTCTGCTTCTTATTCTTTACTTGATGAATAATAATTCCTATAAGCTTCAAGTTTAGTTGTCTTTTACCTTCGTCTTCTTTTTATTTATTTATTTATTTATTTATTTTTTGTGCTTGTACAC
Source organism: Camellia japonica (assembly GCA_030407325.1). Lineage (NCBI taxonomy): Eukaryota > Viridiplantae > Streptophyta > Magnoliopsida > Ericales > Theaceae > Camellia > Camellia japonica. The sequence goes on along the minus strand of JAPPVO010005237.1, from coordinate 5,006 downwards.
AGGTTTTCTATTATTGGCAAGGGTAATAGCTGTGACATTCTGTGTAACCTCAGCAACATATTGGCTGCAAGACTCGGTGCAACACGTATGGCTGCATTTTAGTTTTGCTTACAGTTCTGGATGACCTCGTCGCTTCTTTCTGATGGTCTGGCTATTGCTGGACAGGTATGGCCACGTGCCGTTCTTTTTAATTTTTCCCCTTTCGAATATTTGGGAGAAATTCTTTTATTTAATCAGGGAAGACAATGTGAGAAACTCTTTTTTGTGTGTCTCTCTCTCCAATTTCTGAGAACCAAAGAGAGCCTAACCAAATAACAACGAGGCTTCGTATTTTTGTTTTTTTTCCAATTGTAACATAAATTCATCAATCAATTATTTTTTTATTTTTATATTGTCTATATAAACTCCTTGTTTTTTTTCCTCTAGACAAAGATGTAAACAAGCCCGCGGGGGACCTCGCTACAGCTCGGACTCGATTTCGCATCACGGTTCTTAATCTTGAACCAAAGAGTCCAAATCCGGCAAATCGTTTTGGAAAATAGATTTTTTGAAAGAAGTGCCAAACATGGACTGCTTTGCCAGATACAGAGTCGCCACCTAAATATTTTTAAAATGGGAAATTTAGGAAACCCTGACTCGGTGCCAAAGGCCACGTGTCCGTCATCACCAAAGTTGCCTCGGCTAGGGAACTTGGGTACGATTGGGGAAGGTCACTTCGTGAGCACCCCCGCTCGCCCGGTCAAAGACCGGCCTCTACTAACCGTGATATCTGATTTTGAAAACATTGTGAGTTCTTATTCCGATTATTAGCCTAGGTTACTATGTGATGCTCGCAGCAAACAAGTATAGACTGAGTCGCCTGAATTGGAACAAAACATTTCACGTTTGTTTGTTTGAAAATGGTTTGATGATGCTACCCGCAGGTAGGCTAAGACGCGGATTTGCCACCCTCAGGTGGGCTTAGAAAACATGATTTTGCCACTATCTAGTGGGCTTAAAACAAACAGTCAACGCATTGTCCCAATTCAAGCAACTCAACCTCCACCCACAGGCATTCAAGGCAATTATATCACATAAGCAGTTAGCCTCATGGCAAGCATGCTATTCATGGCAACACTCACACGCATGCAAGGATGCTAAAGCATAAAACTCACCGAGTACCCCAAGCCAAAACAAAAATCTGATTAGAAATCATGCATGATCCTAATTTATACAGAATTGCCTAATGCAACACATGCAAAGATGCAACTATAGCAGGCTCGGCTATTCTAAACATGGTATATGGAATGCTACAACTAACACGTATTCAATTTGGAATTGAAATACAAATGCAGTTTGTATGATGCGCCGAGCCCGGTGCGTGCAAAATAGATGAATGATGCAAACATGCTGTCATACTGTATGCTAATTGAAATATGCCCTATATCTGACCATCATAAGCGGGTAAATAAAAGGGAGAAAGACGTGGGGTTGGAAGGCATACATCACACTCACCCACACTTATTACAATTATGCCCTCGCGCAGAGGGTCCAAATAAATAATACAGTCCGAAATAAAAGAATAATACAGTCCGAATAAATATACAGATTCCTAATTAATTATCAAATTAAACTAAGAAAGCTGTAAAATTGGCTTGCAAGCCAAGGGCTGCCTTGACTCCGCTCCGGATAATAAAATGATGCATGTTGGGCTGCCTTGCGCGGAAATCCACGGCGATGCCCCGATTAGCCTCTGTTTGCAATGTTCCTCGAAATGCGCGCCCGACTCCGAAAAGTTACTGATTCTCGGTATGCTGCAACAGAGAGCGGGAAAGGGGCATAGCAATGTATTTCACAAATATATGCATGCCTCGATTCTCGTGCCACCAATCACGCATAACGATGCATGATGGCCGAGGAGTCGGATTGCACAACTCAATATGGGATGAATGCGTATGAATGCTACAACAAAACCTAACTCCATCATGGGTAATCCGGAGTGTCGGTGACTTGGGAATTGAGACCCGTTCCGTCACTCGGAGTACGAAACGTGCCTCGTTTCCCGTGCCCGGGCTAACTCCTATCCCGAACACGATGCAATATGCATGATATGCATGAAATGCAGCTAATATACAATTCTAGCATGCACAATGCTATGAAAATGAGATGCCTCGAAGTGCGTGCCAGACGGGGACGCATACCGAGGCGATGATCCTAAGGCATGAAATGACATATGCAATGCGATGAGACTAAAACGACATACAGAATGCAAAATGGACTTACACTAACATGAGTGAACCTCAGCTACACTCACATAAGAGGCCGTCGGATAAAAATGAAGTGCCTCGAAATGCGTGCCCACGGGCGCGCAAACCGAGGCGATGCATACGGAATGCAAAATGACATGGAAATGATATGTAATGAGGCTAAAATGAGATGTCTCGAAGTACGTGCCTGCGGGCACGCAAACCGAGAAAATGGCATACGGAATGCAATGATGCGAAAATGGCATACAGAATGCAAAATGGACTTATACCAACATGAGAGGACCTCAGCCACTCTCATACGGGAGGCCGTCGGATAAAAAAAAGGAGTACCTCGAAATGCGTGCCCACGGGCGCGCAAACCGAGAAAATGGATTAAAGCATGAAATGACATACAAAATGCGAAATGGACTTATACTAACATGAGTGAGCCTCAGCCACACTCACATGAGAGGCCGGAGATGAAAATGGGGTGCCTCGAAATGCGTGCACACGGGCGCGCAAACCGAGGCGATGCATACGGAATGCAAAATGACATGGAAAATGATATGCAAACATGAAAATGGAATTTCAGCACTCACAAATGATGCAAATCAGCCCCGAAAGGTGGGGAAATGATACCGAATGCCCAGAATGGTCCCGAAATGCGATAATAAGCACCCGGAATGGCCTATAGCCACACTAAACATGCATAATTGGTACATGACATGCAAAACAGTAGCAAGGCAGCCCCAAGATAGCATTTTTCACAGTACAAAACATGGCGAAATAATGAGCATGGATAGGGCAACAATAGCATGCAAAAATACGAGCCAAGAGAGGGGTATTGAAGCAAGTGGTGTATGCAACGCTCAAACTGAAAAGTACCCTTCTACAACACTGATGAGGGACTAAAAATATGCACATTTTCAGTAGATGACATCCCCCAAATCAGTATGCAAACATGGTAAAAATGCTATGCAAGAATGAGGATATATAAGGCTATAACATGAAGTACCCCAAACATTCATCAAACCAGAAAAGATCCTTAATGAAATATGTCAAGAAGATCAAAATATGGATATTTCTAGTTCTGATGATGGCCGAAAACAGAAGCTAGATAAGCTTAAAAAAGCATGCAAAATGGGGTCAAAGAGAGATATAAAGGCAAGTATAACATGGAGACCCCAAACAAAGTTTATCCCTTCTAAAATATTGTAGAGGGACACAAAATAAGCTCACTCACAGTTTATGACATGTTCCAAAACAGACTGCATGTAGGTCAAATAAATCATGCAAGTTTACGGTAAATATGAGAAATTATGAAGCAAGTGCATGATAGAGAGGCCAAAAAGGGTTGATCCCTTCTTCAATGTTGAAGAGGGGCTCAAAATAGGCCCACTCACAGTTTACCTTATGCTCGAAAACAGATCACTCATAAGCTAGATATTTCATGCAAAAACAAGAGCAAAACATGGATTCAAAGCAACTTTCATATGGAGCATGAAAACAAGGTTGAGCCCTTCTTCAATGTTGGATAGGGGCTCAAAATAAGCACAATATCAGTTCATGAGATGCTCCAATTCAGATCACACATAGGCCAAATATTCAATGCAAAATAATGGCATATAAGAGGATATTGAAAGAAGTGCAAGATGGATGGCTCAAACAGAGTTGAGCCCTTGAACAAAAATCAAGAATAGCTCAAAAGAAGACCACTTTCAGTATTGGTCGGAGCTCAAAACAGTGAGCAAGTAAGGTTAAGAAAGGAAGCAAGAAAATGGTGTAAAAAAGGGAATTTGAGACTTCCCCTTGAAGACCTTTCTTTTGCTACCTCTTGGCTTGATGAAAGTTGCTTCTAAGCCTCTCAAGAATCCCTCCTTGCTTCTGGAAATGGATTGGTGATGGTGATGCTTGATGATGCTCAAGAAATGGCACTAAACTTGAAGATTTGAGAGAGATTGAGAGAGAGGTTGTAGACACACCATTTTTGACCGTCCTCAAGACTTGGACATCACCGCTTGAACACCCGGTGATTATCCATGTTTGTGTTCGTTTTGAGTTCCCGGAGGTCCCGACTGCGCGCCGTGCCTCAGGATCTCTTAACCGGTTTGTTCTGTGCTTGGTTTTCCACCAAGGCTTGTGTGTGTTTGCATTTGAGGGTAGGGGAAGGCCTGTTAGCCATCCCTAGAACCCACCGGCTGCCTCACACCTCCACCGGCTCTCCCTAGTAGCCATCGGCACTCTTTTATCCAGATCCTTGGCCGATCGGCACTGTATGATGCCGGCCGGCACTTTTTTGTGCCGGTGACTGTTTTGGCCGGCCGGTGACCCTTCTGAACCCCTCTGAGGATGGTGCATGACAGCTGTGCCAGCTGGATTACACCATCACTCCTCCCCGTGCATAACATTGCACCCTTTGCCCTTTTGAACCCCCTTGAAGCTTCTAGAAGCTTGAACCCTTGGCCAAGCTTCTTGGAGAAGCTTGGCCAGCTGTCTTGGCTTCCCTTAGAAGCTAGGAACCCTTTGCACCCCTTGAACCCTTTGGCCTTACTTAGTCATTAAGTTTTGGCTTAGTTTTTGGCCTATATATACTTGCATTCATCTCCATTGTTGAGGGTTAGCAACTTTAGGTCAAAAACCAGAGCTTAGGCATATATTCTCTGATATACATCCATATATATCTATATCTCCCTTCTCCCTCCTTGTGTGTGTGTGTTTTGGGACCAAATAGTGTGATTTACCTTACTTTTGCACTAAAACACACACCATTACACCCTAGCT
>JAPPVO010005236.1:0-37989 GCA_030407325.1 Camellia japonica | reverse complement strand
AAACCGTTTGATTAGGCTGCTTTGTTTGTCTGCACCCAAAGCCAATTGTGAGTAATAACTTAGCAAATCTATGTTCCACTTTATTTATTTTCTATATGATGAAATAAGATCTATTTTTTGAAATGTTATGTTATGTACAATGAATGATTGTCTGATTCCTGATAATGTATTCATGGCATCCTTAGCATCATGTGATATCTATTGGCTGTTACCCGGTATCGGAGGTTCCATTATGGAACTTAATATGTCTGCAATCTGTTACCCGTACCGGATGCTCCACTATAGAGCTCAGCATATCTATCTGTTACCCGGATCCGGAGGTTCCTTTATGGAACTGGTTATTCATAACCCCCATATGTTCTGTATCTGTTATGTTAGCACTAATGGATGTACCACGTATGATTAAGCATGAACTCTGATTTCTGTATATGATTTGAACAAGAATATGAATATGAATCTGTTTATGAATTTGAATTATGATTTCTGAATCTGGTATGGACATCATTCATTAAAACCCCTTACTCTGTTATTATTCATTGGGCTTCCGCTCACTATTCATATTATGTATGTGGGTGATCAGGCATGTGACCAGGCTCAGAGTTGAGGACCTGACGTCTCAATTTTTGTCAGCCAACCTTTGTGCCTCCCGAGGAGGTTCCGAATTAAGTCAAGTTTAGTGGCTATTTTTGTGAATGTACTAGACTTTGTTTCTTTTGAATTACGGGCAAGATTTTTTGATAATATGTTCATGGTGCGATGTGTAAATACTGTATCTTTTGACGTCGTTTGCTAGCTTATAAAAGTTTTAAATTATCTGTCCCATGTATGTCTTCACAGCTCAATGGACTACATATATTTTGTATATTTGCTTCCGCAGCCCCTAACTATATGTTATTCTATTCAGAGGCCTTTGGTAATCCAAAGATTACTGGTCGGTTACGATGCTAAACCTATAGGGACGGGTTTGGGTCGTGACACCCATGACCATACATTTAAAAAAAAAAAGGATCACGTCCATAAAAAGGGACCCATGCCACAAAAAAAAATAAAAATAAAAGGCCCATGGACTATAAAGAGCAATCAACCCATAAAAAAAGAAAGGATTAATTAAATTCTTTGGGGGTCCATGTATGACATAGTAAAGTTTAAAATAAAAAAATAAATATAAAGCCTGAAAAGTGGCCTAAAGGGACCAAGGCCAAGAAATAATCACATCCAAGATCTAAAGAGGATCTAGATAGAAGTGCCAAATTGTCATGACTCGCACAGTTAAGAAAATTCATTTGTGCAAGTCACGAGAGAGCATTTATTGCCACATAAATTTCAACCAAATTTATGTTCAAATTTCAAATACGGTTAATCAATTAATGACACACATAGAGCCTATAGTAGGATTGCTATAGGTAAACACGACGTCATGTCTCAGCGACGTTATTCAAGATACTCAAATGACACGTAGAGCTTATGAAATTTGTGCTTACGCTAATTAACCATATCTGATTAATCAGATATGCATATTTGATTAATCGTACATCTGATTAACCGTATTGTTCCTTTGGACTTCATCTTGTGTGGTGTCCTTACTGTAGTCTCTACAAGTGTCATCTTTTATAGGCTCCACATGTCATTTGAGTATCTTGAATAACGTCGCTGAGATACGACGTTATTTTATTTGTGCACTTCAATGGATCGAGTTGATCATTTTAGGAAGTGATTACCTACAACAATCCTATCATAGGCTCTATGTGTGTCATTCATTGATTGACGTATTTGAAGTTTGAACATAAATTTGGTTGAAATTTATGTGCCAATAAATGCGTTCTCATGACTTGCACAAGTGAATTTTCTTAACTGTGCGAGTTATGACAATTTGGCACTTTTATGAAATTGAGGCATGCATGAAAGGGAAAAATGAAATTCTGGTTGAAGAAATGTGAGAGATGTTGGTAACATTGTATAAAACAGATAATTATATATAGCCTATTTTCATTGATGCATTTGTATTATTTCGAACGTTGTTTACCTGCGATTATAACTTTGAAATAAATCTTTAATTTTGAGAAAGACAATTGGTGTTGATGAAAATATTTCAAGGTAAATACGTTTGGTAAGTTTGGTTAGGGGGTGTAGATTGGAAATTAAGTTGGCCTAAGTGTCCTTGGTGTAAGACCAGAAATAGGCGTGTGTGAGTGGCTAAGCCCTCTGGTTAGTAGCCAATAAGGTAGGATTTTGGTAGTATTTGATACGCCTACTTGCAAGCACTAGCCCTGGGGAATTACCGAAGTCGTATTTATACCCTACTTATGAGATTGCTTAAAACATATAGGGTCTGTTTGGTTTAGTTTTAAAATTATGATTTGAGTGTGGAGTTGTATTTTGAGTTTTTGAATTATGATTTGAAAAGAGAAAATTTGTTTGATTATGGGTTTTGAAAATAGTTTTGGGATGATTTGTAATTTTTTTTTTTATTGAATTGATTGATGTATAGAATGTGAGAGAATGTGAGAGGAGAGAGGAGAGACAAGAGAGAAAAATTGATTGATTGATTGATTAATAATAATATAAAAAAAATAGAGAAGAAAGGAGTTTTAAAAGTAATTTTGAATTGTATTTTAAAATTGTTTTGGTTAAAATTTTGATTCAAATCATGATTTGAAAACATAATTGAGTTTTGAAAATTAAACCAAACGCTATTATATACTTTGTGAAGATATCTTTCCTGGGCTTTGTGCTCACCCCTAGTGAAATTGTGCAGGAAAGGATGCAGTGATTCCACCTAGTTGAAGGCATAGAAATGTGCTGAGAGCAAGAGACTCTTCTTTTTGTGTGATGTTAATGCAAACTAAGGGCTTTTTGTGTGTGTGTGTGTGTGTGTGTGTGTGTGTGTGTTGGGTTGTTAACCTTTTTGTATAACTAGGCTCAAGCCTTGGAATTCGTAGTCCTAGGGCATTCACTTAATTGTTCATTTCTTTTTCTTCCTTATAGTTATACATGCTATGGATTCATCTTTTAATAGAGTGAATGTGTATTGCATGTGGACACTTCTTTTGTAAACTCTTTCCCTGAAATGAAATACTAATTGAATGAGTTGGTACATCAAGGTAGAATTGCATGTTGGGCTATCTATTTCATTTAATTTTAGTGTTAATATTTTGGGGGCATTATAACTTGGTATCAAAGCTACCGAGTTTGAATACTTGGGGCTCACGGGAAGTGGCTTAGCCATAATGGGTTTATTTCGCTAATTAGGGGATGTTCTATGTTTTTAAATTGCTATGTGATAACATGCTTACTTGACTAGATGGGTATGGGATTAACCTGTTAAGATATGGTTTGCGTCTACTAAATCCCTTGAAATCTCATTAGAAGGGCACCTAATCAATGCTCATTCTAATAAGAACTCTCAGTATTTCATGGGACTAACCCTATCTTGAATGGATAATTTGTATGTGTTTATGTAATAAGGTGTTTAAACAGAGTGAAAGTAAATGTTGATGTGAATTAAGAGCGTTATAACTGTTTTGGTGGATGCATGAGTCTCGGTTGTGAGCATTGTGTGATCGCATGCTGAGTTGTTCGTTTTTGTCCCAAATTAGGATGTCAAGATGAGGTTAGGCTCGAAGTGGTAGAGATGGGGGACGGGGTAGGCCTCGTTGAGGGGTGCATGAGGTACCAATTCATAAGGTTTCGATGCAAGAGGAGGGGTTTGGCCAAGCTAATGTGGCCGAGCAAGCAGCCCAAGCTAATGTGGTCGAGCAAGTGGGACAAATGGGAGTCCCGGAACAAGAAGGTCAAGCCGCTATGGGTATTTTAGCCAGAGAGATGGCAGAGGCTTTGAGGGAGTCGATGAACATGTTAAGGGCAGAGAATCAAGCCCGGGAAAATGCCGTAGAAACTAGGGCTACTTTTCTTACTCGGGAATTCTTGCGAGCAAAGCTGGATAAGTCCCATGGGGGTCCGAAGCCCAAAAAGGTAGATGAATGGTCAGAGCAAATAGTGAAGACGTTTGAATTGCTCCATATCGAGGACAGTGAGCTTAGGGTGACTCTAGCGAGCTATTATTTGAAAGGAGATGTAGGCCAATGGTGAAAATATGCCAAAGGCAGGGTCGAGCCGACGTGGGAAACCTTTGTCATTGTTGTCCAAGATAAGTACCTACCTCCCACTGCTAGGGAGAGATTGAGGTAGGAGTTTTTATACCTTAAACAATTGAGCACGTCGGTGGTCGAATTCGAAGCAGCCTTTAGTAGCTTGTCCCGGTTTACACCAGATTTGGTGGCAACGAAAGAACACCATTGCATTGAATTTGAGAAAAGGCTTAGAACCAAAATTTTGTTCAAGGTTGCCAGGAACATGATCCGGAACTACGATCGTTTGTTGGAGGCGGCGGCACATATAGAAATCACAGTGCAAGTCGAAGAGGAGAGTATCCAAGGTTCAAGATCTAGAGGGCACGAGTCATAGGGAGACTCCAGAGCCAGTAAGAGACACAGGGCCTTCGCTCCATCTCAGTCCCACTCACAACAGACCAAATTTACTTCTCATTTTCCTGGTACCAGCATAGGAAAGAACACTCAGGGTGGGTTCACCTGTTTTAAGTGTGGCTAGTTGGGTCACAAAGCCAACGCGTGTCCGCAGAAGGGGGGAGGACAGCAGATGCTGCCACCACCCTCGCCTAACCGATCTCATAGTCAGTCCCAGAGTAAGGGACAAGGACCTACTTGCTTTTAGTGTGATCAATCAGGGCATATGAAGAGGGTATGTCCACAATTGGGAGGCATATCTGGCACATCAGGGTCGAGAAAAACTCAGAATTACTAGTAGGCTCATTCAGTTCAGGCCCCACGAGCTATCCAGGGAGTCACTTCGACTCAATCAATGCAGCATGCCTATGCTCCGAGAGATGAGCAGGTAGATCATAGGCTGTAGCTCGACTTTTCACGCTCCTTTCGAAAGACAAATAGGCCCTACAATATCGGACTCCTGCGGTTCTGAATCTAATCCCACAAGTGCAATGTGAAATAGATAAACTCCAAAGAGTTCAAATCCGACAAATCTTTTGGAAAATCGATTTTGAATCAAATTGCCAAAAATGGACTGCTTTGCCAGATACAGAGTCGCCACCTAAATAATTTTGGAGAAATTTAGGAACCCATGACTCGTGCCAAAGGCCACGTGTCCGTCATCACCAAGATTGTCTCGGCTCGGGAACTTAGGTACGAGAGGGGAAGATCATGAATTGAGCACCCCTGCTCGCCCGATCAAAGATCGGCCTCTACAAATCATGATGTGAATCTCATTTACATTATATGCTCTTGTTCCAGTTTATTAGGCTAACATTACTATGTGATGCGCACACAAGTATATAATAATTTGCAAAAATTGGAACATTTGATTTCATGTTTGTTTTCTTTGAAAAGAGTTTTGCGAATGTGCCACTTGAAAAAGTGGGCTTAAACATACATTAATCAAACTATCCCAATTCAAGTAACTAGACTTCATCCACAGACATTCAAACAGTTTAACACTTAAGCACTTAGCCTCATGGTAAACATGCTTTACATAGCAACATTAACACACTTATGCAATATGCTAAAACAAATAAAAGCTCACCTAGTACTCCAAGCCAAAAAGATGAAAGACTTAGAAAAATGCATGATCCTAACTAATGCAATATGACTAATGCAAGACATGCGATATGCAATTACTAGCATCGGCTGCTTAACATAACATGTGAATCAATTTGATAGCATGTGGTCTAAGCACGTATTCAAAGAAATGTTTAGCTAACAATGCAAGTTAGAATGATAAACCGAGCCTCGATGCATGCAATACAAGTGGATGCAAGACATGAGAGATGCTAAACAAAACATGATGCCCTAAACTAACCATCATAAGCAGGTAAATAAAAGGGAGAAAGACGTGGAATTGGAAAACATACACATTATTGCAAGTTTGCACCCTCACGCAGGAGGGTCCGAATAAACTAACCAGCTAAGCTAATTAGCTAGCTATTACAACAACAAATTAAATAATTATTACAAACTGAATAAACTTCCTATTCTAGCTAGTTATTACAAAATCGATAACACTAACTAATTAATTACACTAATTAATTATAACATGAATACAACATGAAATAAATAGCTAAACTAATTAATTAGCCCCGGGAAGCAAGGAATGTTCATGCATGCGCAGATTTCCACCCGAAAAGCCCACTGTTCTGCTGCCAGAATGCTTCTGTTGCACATTAGAACCTCTTTTCACCTCAGTCTCTACTCTGTTCTACTCCAAAAGGATTGCTGCTCAATTTGACAAAAGTGGTTGGCAAGCCACCACTTAGTGGCCTGCCAGCCTCAAATGTCTAGTTCCTTCTGCTGTAACAGAAAGCATACAAAGCAAGAACAGGGTATTCTCAAGGTATGTTTGTACGCCTTACCCCTCTTTATCATCAAAACAGCTCAAAGGAGTGGTAAGCGTAATTCACAAGCCATTAATCGATGCAATTTCATTGCATGATAGCCTATGAACTATGGTGTACAATTTCAATAAATGCAACAAGAAAGACTCTCAAACCTCCTCCCTATCATGGTTTGATCAAGGAAAGTGGTTGACATTGACTCTTGAACCGTTTTCATCAGGAACAAATATGAAACGATTCAGTACTCAAGGGTTCAATTAATGTCCAATTGAACCCTAACCAAGTTATTATCTTGCATCATTTTCTAGTCCTCATTTTTATTATTCCATTTTAATTACCAACCATTCCTTAGTCAATTAAGTCCAAGAGTGAGCTTTAAGTCCTCTAATGGAAAGGAGTACCAAACCAAAATTCGTTTTAGGCATGAGAGAAGTGTCATGCCGTTGGTAATGAACCTCCAAAGGGATTAAACCATTAAGCAAAAGACCTCAATCTTAAGCTTAAACAAACAAGTGACTTGAAACAACTTTCAAAGAAAAGCAAAAAGCCAAGAAATGAGGGAGGTTGCAGAAGTGATTAGGGGTGAAAACAAGTATGGAAAGCCATAAACAAATGCTATCAACTCAAATAGGTTGGTGGCTAAGGCCTAAACCACTAACCTAGGAGGACTATTACACTACAAGCATGCAATACAAAGCTCAAATGCAACAAGGAACTAAAAACAGTCCTAAAAAAGTGCTAAATCAATCCTAAAACATGCTAGAATAAAGATAAAAATAGCTTGAACAATAAGCTAAAATATGGAGCATGTTAAGCTAGTAAACAAGCACAAGGATGGGAGGCTACCCCTCCATTTTTGGGACTTCAAAACATTGTTTAGCCTCTGAAATAACTCTGAAATTCAGTATTTAAAATCTCAAAAAAAGTAGACAAAGAGGTGGGAAACACAAGGGCAAAGGCCTAAGATATGAGGTATAAAGAAAGGTGATCCACCACTCCACCCCTATTGGCCTTAAACCACAAGTTTCAGCCCAAAAATATAGAGTTTAAACAGCCTAAAAATAGTCCAAAAATAGTAGGCAAAATAGCAATTAAAGCAAAGTAATAAGCCAGGACTTATACCTCTTGAGGAAGATAACCCTTTCCAAGTGTTAAACCAACACTTACACACCTTCAAGAGCTCAAAGTAGGCTCAAAAGTACCTCAGCTCAAATACCACAAGGTTTGGTTTAGAGTGTATAGGAAAAAGTTTGCTTGCAAGAAAGAGAGAGAGAGAGAATTTTGCTTCAAAATGTTCAACCCTAAAAAATGGAAGGGGAAGTCTCCTATATATAGAAAAACATCAAACTCCCTCAGAAATATCAATACATACACGTGTAGACAAGTGCATGCATCTGTGGAAACAGTTGGCCAAAATATCTACAAAAATACACTTGTGGCCGGTAGGCCACTAATGTTGGCCAGCAAGCCACACAAGTGGCCAGCAGCCAAGAAACATGGCGGCAGCCCACAAAAGGGGGCCGGCAGGTCGAAGGGTTTTTAGGCTTGAAAAACTAGGGTTTTGGTCCAAAACAAGGCAAGAGGTGTATAATGTTTAAAGGCTCGAAGTTGTGGTATTCTTCTGAGGACTTCGAGCACTTGACAAGCATATACAACTTCATCATCGGGCATGCAAGCGATGGTGTCCAAGTCGTAAGGGCGGTCAAAAATGGGTGTCGACAGTTGCCCCTCTTTGACAAAACTCAGAGTCGTGAAATGACGTGAGTGAATGTCAAAGGCCCGAAGTCGACCCATTTTGACAAGGCCGTAAGACTCGGACAAACAATCAAGATATAAATTAAATGGTTGTGCTCATAAGCTGCCTATGTATCCCTTTGCAAGGAATCAAACCCGCGTAGTTCTAGGCCAAGATACAAATGATATGCACAAAGATACTTTGAAGTTGGACTCACATGCTTCGCGAAGCTGGCTATTTTGAAAACTCCTGATCATGCAAGATGATGCAATAAGCAATAACAGATGCAATAAGCAATAACAGATGCAACAAGCAATAACAAGATAACAACATATGAATGAGCAACTTCAAGCTTAAAACCAACACAGGTTCCATGCAAAAAGATCTAAACACACTCTAACCACGCCAAAACGTGAGACGAGGAAAGAAAACACCGCTCAGGATCGCTTTTCACGCATCCTGAGAAACTGAGAAACGAAAACCGCTCACGGTCGTGTTTCACACATCCCGAGATAAAAGCCACTTGAAGTCGCGTTTCATACGTCCTAAGATACTCTAATCATGCTGAAACCATGAGAAGAGGAGAAAAACTACTCGAGGTGGCGCTTCATGCATCTCGAGATAAAACATGTCCAGAGCCGCACTTTACGCGTCCTAGGATAAAATCGCTCAGGGCACCACTTCACGTGTCCCAAGATAAAACCGGCCCAAGGTTGTGCTTTACGCGTTCTGAGATAAAATTGCTTGGGGCCGCGTTTCACATGTCCCGAGATAAAAACCCGCCCAGGGTCGCGCTTCACGCGTCCTAAGATAAAAGCAAAACCGTGAAGCGTCCTGAGATACTCTAGTCACACTGAAACCATGAGAAGAAGAGAAAAACCGCTCAAGGTCGCACTTCACGCATCTTGAGATAAAACCCACCCAAGGCTGCGCTTCACACGTCCGGAGATAAAACCGCTTGGGGCCGCGCTTCACGCATCCAAAGATAAAACCCGTCCAAGGCCGTGCTTCACACGTCTGAGATAAAATCGCTTGGGCCCGCTCTTCACGCGTCCCAAGATAAAACCCACCCAGAGCCGCGCTTCACGCGTCCTGAGATAAAATCACTCAGGGCTGTGCTTCACGTGTCCCAAGACAAAACCCGCCTAGGGTCGCGCTTCACGCGTCCTGAGATAAAAGCAAAACCGCTCAGGGTCGCGTTTCACGCGTCCTGAGATACTCTAGTCACGCTGAAACCATGAGAAGAGGAGAAAACTGCTCGGGGTCGCACATCACGTGTCCTGAGATAAAACCCGCCCAGGGCCGCGCTTCACGCGTCCTGAGATAAAACCCACCCAGAGCCGTGCTTCACACACCCTAAGATGAGAGCAAAAGATGCAACGAGGAATGAGCATGTGCGATGGATGCACAAAGTGAACATGTGCGATAGATGCACAAAGTTGAACAAGTGCGATAGATGCACTAAGTTCAATAAGTGCGATAGATGCACAAAGATGAACAAGTGCGATAGATGCACAAGATGACAAATCAATAGAGTGACAACGCATGTTCCATGCAAGATAGACAACCGACGTATGATGTTGATTGAAAGCATGTTCTATGTAGGACTACAGACAATCGACATATGATGTTAAGTGAAGGCATGTTCTATGCAAGACTACAAGAAATAAGAGCATATTCTATGCATGAATCATGAATGACGCAAGACACGCATGCAACATAAGTATATGTGACAATGCATATTCTAAGCAATAGAAGAGAACAAACGTATAATTTGACAAAACGAATAAAAACGATATTTGGTGACAACCTCCGATTTACCGCTCGGAGACATTGCAACATGTTCAAAAAGGATACACCTCGTTCATATTGGCAAGTGGAGAACATTTGTGCACCGAAACGCAGTTCCGAGTTCCCTTAGAATCAATCTAAACCCAATAGTGAACCTCTCATACACTTCTCGGGAAATAGAAGCATAGAACAGCACCAGGACACAAATGAGGATCACTGGCCACCTACTGGCCACAAGTGAAGATCGTCGGCCACCTGTTGGCTACCAGTTGGGCTTGTCGGCCACAAATGTGGCTTGCCGGCCACCCGTGCACAAATCGAGGCAGATTTTTCTTTTTGCTTCAGGTCTTTAAATATACACATCAACACTTCATTTCCTCACTTCCACACATCCGAAAACACCCCCTCTCTCTCTAGGTGCTTCCTCTCTCTAGATTTGTGCTTTATACGCGTTTTCTAATGCCCCACGCAAACTTTTTCGTAAAACCCTCTTGATTCTCTACACTTTGAACCGATCAGATTTTGATTTTGTCGCTTTTCTTGAGTTTTCACCACTTTAGGCTTGTTCTCCTCGAGTTTCTCTCTAGTTTTGTGAACTTTCCCAGGTTTTGACTTTTTCTCCCATTTTCTCTCTCATAGGGTTGACTTTTTTCAAGTTTACCCTCTTTTCTCCATTTTTCTTCATTTTTCACCCATTTTCACCCACTTTCAGATGTCGGATGATATTCCTCATGACGGGGCTCCTCCCGAGGTTCCACTGCCATTATCACCCTTTGCTGAGCTTAAAGAGCCGGTGATTGCCGAGGTCGGTGAGGCGGCGGAAGACATCACAGCTGATCTCGAGGCAGAGTTCGCTCTAGAGCTCGAGCCGGAGCCATTACCACTAAGGGTGCGGCCCTTTGATTCGATGATGTATCATCCCCGCATGAATATACTACCGCTTGGAGGTATCAGACGCTTCAGTGATTTCACTCGTGGCATGCCAGAGGACCTTCTACTGAGGGAGCCGGACTCCCCCTTTCCTCCAGCGCTACCAAGGTATGAACTCTATTTTCATGCATTCCTGCCTTTCCTTTAACTGTATTTCTTGCACTGCCTTTATCTGAATACTCTTTTATCACTGTCTTTCATCTGCTTCACATTTTCTCTGCCACGGGGGACTCCCGTGCTTACAAGGGGTATAGGGCGACGACAACGAGGGATTGGTACTACGAGCTCCCCACCAGGGTCCGCGACATTGTTGACGAGGCCGGCTTCGTCCTATTCTGCTCCGAGCTCTCATGACACATAGCGAGCCGGACTCTTCTCGGGGCGTTAGTGGAGAGGTGGTGGGACACCACCAACTCTTTCCACTTTTCTTCTGTCGGGGAGATGACGATGACTCCCTATGACTTTGCCATACTCACAGGCTTAGGAGTAGGGGGTGATCCAATCCCCTTCGACATGGACATGGGTGAGTGGGAGACAGCTTGGATCCATCTGCTGGGAGTGCGCCCACCTCTATACAAACCGACGATGGTGAGGTATAACTGGTTTCACCGATATGTTTTGCGGGAGCAAGCCCGAGACAACGGAGGAGGTGAAGTAGTATGCCCGGGGCTTCTTGATGTTTCTCTTTGGTACCACCTTGTTTTCAAATAGGTGGAACACCGTAGGCTTATATTTGCTGACCGCCCTAACGACCCTATCCCGGGTGCGATTTTATGACTGGGGCGGAGTTGGCCTTGCCACCCTCTACGGCTACATGAGCTCCACTTCCCGGATGAGGGAAGAGAGAGTTGGAGGCTAATGGAGAGCCTAGGAGGTATGTACCACACCTTTCTAGTTTTGGACTTTCTGTTTTCACATCTGTTCACAACTTGTGCTTTCTACTTTCTACTTTAATATATGTATCTATATTGTGCTTTCTGCTTTGCACTTTCTACTTTAATATCCGTATCTGCATTGTGCTTTCTGTTTTGCACTTTGTACTTTAATATCTGTATCTGCAATGTGCATTCTTCTTCGCACTTTCTGTATTTGTTCACACATTGTGCTTTCTGCTTTGCATTTTCTACATCTGTTCACACATTAACACCACTGCCATTTCCTTATAGTTCTGGGTCTATGCTATTTCCCAGCTCTAGCTCCAGAGCCTATAGAGGAGATCCCCTCGTCGTACCTTACTCACGACGGTACGACGACCGGTGCTGGCATCGGAGCTATGATGAAATGACCTTCACCTTCTTCTGCCGACATTTCGATACAGTGGCCGCCAACAAGATAACCCAAAACTCACAGTCAGTTTTCTTTACTACTGTTTTGATTCATATTTCGATAACCGACGGCAACTAACAATCTGTATATTCTTTGTTTACAGATCACATGGCAGCTCTGGGTGACGATGCCATCTGGGGTGAGGATCAATATGTCAGGCCTGGGCTACATCCCGATTCTAGATTTTGCTAGAGGGCCCCGTCTGCTGAGCCTGGTTCTTGAGCGAGTGGTTTTTATGCCAGACCGTAGGCTTGCCTAATCCGGTTGTTCCCATGCCACCCCCAACATCCATGAGGACAGCAGATAGCCTGCCTATTGAGGCAATCATCCAGTTCATGATGGGCCTAGACGCTGACTTCTTCAAAGCAGAGGGCGACTACATGACATTTATCCATACTCATTTCATGCCCCTTTTGACAGGCGTTCGCATAGGTGAGGCAACAAGAGCTCCTGTGGCGGGTGAGGCGACTCGGGCAACCAGGGCTGATACTAAAGGGGCCCCTCCTATTAGGCAGATTACCAGTTGGCCGGAGATTCCCACTGCGCTTACATGTTGGTGGCTGACCGGGATAGCCTACCAGATTTTGATCGAGCCAGCAAAGGCAGGACACGAGTATGTTAAAGCTCGAGGCGCACCTCAGGTATGGACCACATTTTACAATTTGCACCCCACATTTTCCATTTCAGATATGTTTATTCCAAATATTGATCAGTTAAATGCACTTACAAGCACCCATATAGTATATAGAGAGCCTTCTCGAGCTGGTCGCTTCTCTGTGTGGCGTGGTGTAGAGGAGAAAGACGTTGCTTGGTCTCCACAGTATTCAGGTAATTTCCTCCATTATAGCATGCACTTCACTACTAACTCCGTTGCACACCACATCGTCACATATTCTCACTGATACATTGGCACTTCTACTGTAGTCTTTCCAAAATTACACTGATACACTGCATTGGCACACTATACTCACACATTGTACTCATACTGTATCTGGTTTCTACATGACGCTCATTCTGCATACTATGCCTGTATCTGATACATTGTAGCTGATATGTTGACAATTGATTTTCCAGATTCCGAGGGCACCAGCGGTAGCAGCGGCACCAGCGCCGCAGCACCTCCTTCAGCAGCGGGGAGAAGAGATAGACAGACCCCAGCACATGGCTTAGATGTGCGCCATGTTCGAGGTAGAGATAGGGCTGCCCGAGGCCGGAGCAGTCCTTCGGAGCCCGTTTTGAGTGATGATGATGCTGAGACTATAGACTCTAAGGAGGAAGCAAGTCGGTATTCTGAGTCGTCTGAGAGCGGAGGCAATGATGCTAGCTCAGGGTCCGGGAGTGGAGATGACGCCGAGGCTGGCTCTAAGGCAAGGAGCAGAGATAATACTGGCTCTGGCTCAGAGTCTGATTCTGACAACAGTGCAGATGGAGACAGTGCCCCTGAGTCCCCTTCGAGGAAGAGGACGAAGAAGGCCTATCGAGCTTGAGATTGAGATGACTGGCGCCGATTTTTTGTACATTTTTGCTTAGTTTCTTTTTGTTTAGTTTCTTTTTGTTTGGTAGCTTAGCACATGTAAAGCTTTAGATAGGTTTTACTTTTGCTTTTGAAACTTGTACCCTCTTTTCTAAAAACCATGATCGGAATAAAACCTCGCAGTTTTTCTGAAAAGTGTTATTAGTTTTGCATCATAAGCACCATATTTGCATGAAATGGACATGGAATTGAATGTGAAAATGAAAACTTGTATTGGCACGATGTTCTTAATCGGGTAATGAGATAACCAATGACCAAAATACAACTTGATAAGCAAAGCAAAAACAACTCAAACACAAATATACACACTTGCTAAAACCAAAAGACTCAAAACAAGACCTCAAAACACAAAGATCAAGACAAAAATAGGCTGCCAACACTACCAAATCCAGAAGTGGACGGCAGGCCAGAAAAAGTGGGCACTGGCCACAAAAATGGAATGCCAGCCAGAAGAAGCGGCCTACTGGCCACAAATGCGAAGAACCACCAGAAAGCTGATAGTTGGCCTCCACTACAACCTTCTCTTCTACAAAAGGTCCTTCTTCGTGATTTCTTCTCCAGAACCTCATTTTAGCTGCTGTTTCTTTCACAAATGGAGCTATTCCTTGCCGAGAAGCTCACGGATTGGATAGCCACTTTAGACGGCACGAAAAAGGTAAATTTCTGGAGTTTTGGCATAAACGCACTTTTTCCGTTGAGCCATACTCCACTCTGCTTTCCGTTCCTCCATGTCGCGGCCCGATGTTGGGACCCGATTATATATGTATTTCGCTTCGAAACATAGGAAATGTGCCCGACTCTTGAAGAATTTCATGCATTGATGGAAACCCAGAGCGATGAGGAAATCATACCTCAACCCCGTTTTGGCCACGCCCAAGCTTTGGGACAAATGTGTGGGCTCACTTTGCATGAAGCTCGATCTTTGGCTCATGATGGGGAGCTGGATATACCCGGTTTGATTCATCGATTTTTTGACATCGGTAACAGATGAGACCTTCTTTGGCGTGGTTTTGGCAACATACCCTCTGTTTATGTATGCTTGTGCATTACCTTCTTGCCCTAGTTACAGCGGAACCAGCATTCAGTTGATCGAAGTGGCCCAATGTCTGAAAGAAGGTAAGAGTTTTATTGGTTTGGTGCTGGCAGAGACCCTGATGGGTTTAGATACTTTTCATCGGCGAGAGACCACCAGGTTTGCGGGGAGTCCACTACTGCTCCAGGTATTGTTTCCCAACATTTCTAATATATGCCTCACACATCACTCGACACGCATGCTCTATTTTCTCTCAAAGCCCTTTCTTTACTTTTCTCTCCACGCACATCTCTCTATTCTTTAATCTCTCTTATTTTTCATCCCTTCCCAAGGATGGCTCATGGATAAGCTAAAGGTGGTGAACTCTTGCCCCGAGTATTCAGCTCAAGCTTATTTCTTCCACCAACGACTAGTGGATTTTCCCAACAAAGGATGATGGTGCAACAGGAAGTGCAGTAGGTCTACGGCTGACATAGCTTGGCGCTGCCCCTGGCTTCCTCTGACCGAGATGAGTTACAATATGACTTGGCAGCGTGGCATATAGTTGATTGGCCTCACGCATTGCGTGTTCTACTTTCCTTTCCGGTTCAGTCACCAGTTTGGGCATGATCAGACTTGCCCAGATGAGAGGGTAGAATACCCAGCTTCATTCCCAATTTGTGTTTCGCATTTGGCTAGGTACCTCACTGCCTGGAGGACGAGAGAGCTTTTGGTTCCTACCCCTAGTTTCAGTTATGCCCTTTCTGGCGAGTGCTTGACTTGGCTCGAAGATGAGGCACAAACCGGGCCCACTTTGGCTTCAGAAGCTTCCACAAGCACGAGCAAAGGACGCAGGAGCACCTAACTCGCCTATGCCCCTAGTTTATTGCTTTGACCTTTCTTTTCGAGTTTTATGATGTAAAAGCAACTTTGATTTGTATCAGAGAGTTAGAGAACTTTATGTTTGAAATCAATGGAATTAAAGTTATAAGCACTAAAAATTTTCCTTTTGGTCCAAAAATGGTCTAAGTTGTAAAAGGTAAAATTTTGAATAAAATCAACTTTTATTAAAACTTTTCAAAACCATTTTCGAAAATGATCACCACCTAACACGCACAGAATCAATCCTCAAGATGAACAACCCCAGATCAAAAGATCATAACTGCCCCTGATTGAATACCATTACTACTCTGCATTGTAACCAACTTTTCTTGTCATAATGAAGATCACAACTGAGCTCTCAGGTAATGGACAAAGATGACCTGATCAGACACATGGACAGGACAGTTGAGTTGGAGATGGTTATGGCCGAACTTCAAGATGAAGCCGCCTATGTATCCCAAAGGTCGGAATCAGGCCTTACGTAGTTCGGTTTAAGTTCACTTGAGTATTAACTCTCTCCTTTTGCACTCTAACTTTTGCAAATGTCGCCCTTTAGGGTTTTCAACCTTGCGAGCTTAGTTTTTTTTTTATTTTTAATTTTTCATACTCGAACTTTTGCCTAAGTTGCCCTTTCGAGTTTTCGGCCTAGCGAGCCTCTCAGGGGTAGTATTTCTTCAACTTGTCCATGTTGATCGGTTGTGAAAATTCTAGGCAATCTAAGTCCGTGAGAATAACCGCCCCTCCTAACCAGATAGCTTTGATGATGTAAGGAAGGACCAGTCCAATTGGGTCTGAACTTGCCCCTAGGGTCATGAATGGGAGCTTAGTTTTCTTTCAGCACCATGTCCTCTTCTGTGAGATTCCGGGACTTAACTTTATTGTTAAAAGCCCAGGCAATTCTGCGCTGGTAGCCCTGAACATGATACAATGCCTTGCGCCTCCTCTCATCAAACAGCATTAACTCCTTAAATCTGCTCTGTTGCCAGTCCGTCTTCGCTATCTGACACTTAGCCATAACTCGCAGCAATGGGACTTCAATTTCAATTGGCAGAATAGCCTCCATCCCGTAGACGAGAGAATAAGGGGTTGCCCCTGTAAATGTCCAGATTGAATTTCTGTAGCCCCAGAGTCCGAATGGCAATTTATCTGGCCAGTCCTTGTAGGTCTCAACCATCTTCTGCAAGATGTTCTTGATATTCTTATTGGTGGCTTCAATAGCTCTATTGGTTTGTGGCCTGTAGGTAGATGACTTATAAAAAGCCATGTTGTACTTGTCTAACAAGTCTATCACCTCTTTCTTGAAGTGGGAGCCGTTATCTGATATAATCTCATTCGGGACCCCATACCGGCAGATGATATTGTTTTTGATAAATTTGGCCACATGCGATGCTTTCAACACTGCGTAGGACTGAGCTTCCACCCACTTTGTAAAGTAATCGATTGCCACCAAGATATATTCATGCCCATTCAATCCTTTTGGCGAGACAGCACCAATAACATCAATTCCCCAGACTGAAAATGGCCATGACACAGTCATGTTGTACAACTTTGACGGCAGAATATTCATCCGATTGACATGGATTTGACATTTGTGGCATTGCCACACAAAACCAATACAATCCTCCTCCATGGTGGACCAATAATAACCTTGCGGGGCTAGCATCACAGCATTCATATGCACCCCGCATTCTCCACCGTGGATAGCCTCCATAAGGTGCTTCGATTCCTCTTATTCAACACACAACTTATTTATTCCCAGATGCCCTCTTTTATACAGTTTACCTCCGCAGATGATAAATTGGATGGCCATGCGCTGTATTCCCCGTTTGTCCTTGGTATTTGCCCCTGGTGGATACGCTTCCTATTCAAAGAAGTTCCAAATATCGTAGCACCAGGGGTTTTTATCTTGCACTTCATCTATCGCAGCAATAGTTTCGTAAGCCGGTGTGTATTTCTATTGATGATAATTGGACGCATCCGGACTTCAAATGGGATGTCTACCATAGAAGATAGAGTTACCAAAGCATCAGCGAACCTGTTGTTCTCTCTCAATAGATGCGTAAAAGTTAGCTTTTCAAACCTAGGAATCAAAATATCCAGGGTCTGATGGTAAACCTTCATCTTCTCTTCTTTGACTTTCTAATCCCCGTTTGCTTGAGAAACAACTAAGTTCGAGTCCCCAATGATATCCAACCTTATTGCCCCTAGTTGCAGGGAGCTTCTAAAGCAACAATACACGCTTCATATTCTGCTTCATTATTGGTCACCTTGAACCAGAGTTTGAAGGCTAAAGGTATATGGGAGTCGTCAGGTGCTATCAGCAACACACCTATCCCATAACCGTACTGATTAGATGCTCCATCAAAGTATATCGTCCAAGTTTCCTTCAACTTGCAGAATGTCTTCATCTGGGAACAAGTATTCTACTGCCTCATCTCCTTCTACCGGATGGTCTGCCAAGAACTCCACTACAGCTTTTCCTTTGACCGATTTATAGGTGACATATTTGAGATCAAATTAGGAGAGAAGAAGCAACCAACGGGCTAGCCTACCCATAAATGCCGATTTCTCAAAGAGATATTTGATGGGATTTAATCTCAAAACCAGGACTACAGAGTGAGCTAACAAGTAGTGCCTCAATTTCCTGGTAGCCTATACCAAGGCTAGGCAAGCTTTCTCCAACGCAATATAGCGGGTCTCGTAATCCAACATTTTCTTGCTCAAGTAGTAGATGGCTTTCTCCACCCTATCTTTGGATTCCTAAGCAAGCATGCATCCCATGGTCGTGTCTATTACTGACAAGTATAGAATCAAAGGCTTCCTCGACTCTGGCGGCTACAACACAGGTGAATTCTGGAGGTACTGCTTAACCTGTTCAAAGGCAAATTGATAGTGATCATCCCATCGAAATTTCTTCCCTTTCTTCAGGAGACCAAATAGTGGTTCATAAGTCAAGGTTAATTTGCACTTTACCCAAATAGCCTCGCACCTCATTTTCAGTCCTTGGTAGTGGCATTTCTAAGATGGCTTAATTTTGGAAGGATCTACTTCAATGCCGCTCTGTGTGATCAAAAAGCCCAACATTCTTCCTGCCGTTAGGCCGAAGGTGCACTTTTACAGGTTTAACCTCAATCTGTATTCCTTGATCCGTTGAAAGAATTTCTTCAAGGCAGTGTAATGGCCCTCTCGTTCTTTGGACTTGACAATCATGTCGTCCATGTACACCTCGACCTCTTTGTGGATCATGTCATGCAGAATGGTGGTCGCAACCCTCTGATAGGTCGGTCCAACATTTTTCAATCCAAAAGGCATAACCCGGTAGTAGTAGGTACCCGACAACGTAGTGAACGCAGTCTTCTCTCTGTCCTTGGGTGCCATCAGAATCTAGTTATACCCGTAAAACCCATCCATAAACGATAGCAATGCATGGCCCGTAGTGAAGTCCATTAACTCATCAATGTACGGTATAGGAAAGTCATCCTTCGGACTGGCTCTGTTCAAGTCCCGGAAGTCTACACACACTCGGATTCTGCTTGACTGGTCAAGCCTCGGGGTTAAGAGGGATCCGATGCTGTACAATCTCAGGATATATTCCAGGCATGTCTTCGTAGGACCACCCAAAAACATCTTTAAAATCTTTTAACAAAGCGATTAAACGCTCGCGCTCCTTCAAAGACTACGTGGACCTGATCTGGACCACACGTGAATCCTTCTCAGTGCCCACATTAATGGCAATGATTTCACCAGCACAGGGTTTAGCAAACCTCTCCTCCTCTCGATTAATCAAGTTTTTCAAAGCCGAGGGAATTTCTTCCCTTTTGTTTTCATTAAAATTCTGAAAATCTTGGTCCATACAATAAACCAACGGCACATAAAAGTACACAGAATTTGCAAAGTTCTCATTCAAAAGGTCCAAATCTTTGATTACAGACTCAAAAAAAAAGTTGAATGAAGATCTAGTAGGACTTTGGTATCCGGGTTACCACCCCCAGAGATACCAAACTCAGACTCAGAAGAACTTGAATCTAATCCCGACCCCACAGACTCAATGGAATCAGATTCTAGCTCATCACCTGATTCATAACTGGACAGATAGCCTTCCTCTAGCTGCCAGATAAGAGATGGTGCCCCTGATATATCCAAAATGCCGCTGGTTGGGTTCACACCCGGTTCTTCCCCGATCATGGAGGCAGTAAGGTTATCCCCCAAGTTCTCTAGGTCGGCCACAAGATCTGTCAGCAGACAAGCCAGTGCTGCCCCTACTCCATGTTCGTTGCCATCTGAGTCACCTTCTATGCTTTGTTCAGCTTTGATGCTTGGTTTAGCCCTTCCTCATTATCACTGTCCTGCAACTGCAAGTCAAAAAAGATCTCGAACCTGGGGACACGCTGCTTCAAGGAATTCACCCAAGGCTCGGGAAAGCCACAAAAAGGGAAATCTTCTCCTTCCCGAACAAAACGGCCATTCAGTGTTCCCTGGATTGGCCTGTGGATGAACTCATAGTGTTTCCCGGCTTGCTTGGCCTTGGCTTGGCCTCTCATTTCTTCCCCCTTCCTGATCCAATCCTCTTTGGTGGGCACAGAGCCCGGTCCAAAGGCATGTGGGTTGTGTGGCACATCTATCAGCCCAGTAACACCTTTCTGGCCACTTCTTCCGAGTCCCATTCCTGGAACATGCTGCAGTTTGTTCATGAAATAGATGGACTAGACGTTGATGTATAAGCCTTTGTCTCCAGCCAGAATGGTCTGTACTACCCAGGCCTTAGCCAGAGTGAAGCCCTCGAGGAATACGTCCTCCTCGCCATGGTCGATCTCTAGCACTAGCGTAGTTACCTCTGGCGGCGGATGGATAGACGAATTCCCAAAAACAATTGTCACTCCTCCCCCGTAAGGGTATTTCAACATCTGATGGAGAGTGGAGGAGACGACCTTCACATGATGCAACTAGGGCCTCCCTAACAGCAAATTGAAGGTAGCCGACACATCCCAGACATGAAACTCAACCTCTTGCTCAGCTGGGCCCACCTGGACTCTGACTTGCACTGTGCCCATGACCTCTCTACTCGCATTATCATATGCCCGTATTACTTGGGCTATGGGAACAAAGTCCGCTGGTTTGAGGCCAATTGCATAGGCGATGCGGGAAGGACAAACATTGATGGCTGAACCGATATCTACCAACACCATCGACACCCATTTCACCCTGCACTCTAGGGATATGTATAGGGCCTTGTTATGGGCTGAGCCTTCTGGCTGTAGTTCTTTGTCAGAGAAGGTCAGAGTTGGCCTAGCACCACTTGGGAAGACCAAACCCACAAGCTGCTGGAGCGTGGTTTCAGTGGACAATTTAGCCTTGTCCATTGCCGACAACACTACCTATCGGTGTACTCGGGAGGCCATGAGAAAACTCCAGATGGAGATGTCAACTTGGATTTTCTTAAGCTGTTTCAACACTGCCTCTTCTTCTAATTGTTTCTCTTTCTTTTTCTCGACCTCTCTATCTTTTTCAGACGCCTCTGCTTGATCCAGGTGCGGTGACTTAAAAATCGCCCATTTCTTGTCAAATGGTCAATTTACTCAACATCACTCGCTCCAGTCTTCATCAATGTAAGCCAAATGTAGATCATCATCATCCCACCATTCCCTTTCAGCGACCGACAAACAGTTGTCCGACTCCGCTCGTATCACCTTCACATCATAAGTATCCCCTATAGGGTGTTGTGCATTCACAGCATCCCGGCTATCCTCAATCCTTTCTCGTTCAAACGACCTCAATATAGCTTCCCGTTCCGTATCTGCAGTGCTCACAGTGCCCACTTCCTGGGCTAAATTTTCCACACCAGCGCTTTCCGGTAGCTTTCCTTTCTTATCGGCCCTTCCGAGCACAATAGCGATCTCTGCTTCCTTTTCTTTTGGTTTTATTCTAGTTTCTCCATCCTTTTCTAGCTCATCACTGAGTCATCAAGAGTTGTCAGTTGATCCGTTCAAGCCGAACCAGCCAATCTGTACATCTCCCTGATTCTGCTCGTCAAAGAATTGTAGGTTGTCCAGATCCTCTTCGAGTTCTGCTAGATCATCCAACCCCTAGCTCGGGCCATCTTCTCTAACAAAATTAACCTCTACCAAAGCTAGCAGCACCACTTCGGGCTTGATATGATTGGTCGGCACAATATAACAGCTCGGATCATACATTTCTTCAAATAAGTCCTCAGAACTAGCACCCTCCTCCGAGATTGACCTCTCTTCTCCTACAAGTGTCACCACCATTGCCTTAGGTGGAAGTATGGATGTGTCCATCATGCACAGATCTATGCTTTCAGGAATGAACACCATTGGTCTTGGTAGGTGGGAAGGGATAATATATACACTAGGGTCATAGAGGGTGGCCAGTGTATGGATCAGGTTTAGATTTCAAGGTGAAGGAAGTTGATTGTGGGCCGGGAGTGGGTTTGTGGTTACATTTGGTTTCTGGGGTGGTGCAATCACCTTGTTGTCAATGAGATCTTGAATCTCATGACGTAGTCGAAAGCACTGATCGATATCATGACCATGCTGCTGGTGAAAGGCACAATACTTTGCGGGGTTGTGTTTGGATGGAAGAGAGTCTGGGAGTGGGCGAGGTTCCAAAGGTTTGAGATGCCCTTTCTTAACTAGCACCTTCATGGCTTGAGAGAGAGTCATGTACAGTTGGTTGAATATCCTCTGGGATCAGACAAGGTTGGGCGGTGTTTGTGAGCTTATGTTGGCAAAGGGACCGGCAGTCTTGGTCGTGGTGACAACTCTTACATCTAACGGCCTCGTAGTTGTGCTACCACTGGCAGCATTGGAACTGCGGACAAACGGCCTTTTTGCCAACTCCTTCTCATCTGTGATAAGCCCCTGTTTCATGGCATCTTCAATCTGCACTCCCATTTCATGGAGTTCTGTAAATGTGAACAAAGGTAGGACGATCATCTTTTGCAGTAACTTACCGTGTAGATTCCGACCAACCATCCTGATCTGATCCTTCTCAAACAGCCTCGTGGTCATCATCGAGGCTTTAGCTCTGCACCTTGTCACAAATTCAGAAAAGCCCTCTTTCGACTCTTGCCGTGTTTCCTCGAGATCACGAGTTGTGACCTCGATTTGAGTATTGTACGAATAATGCGCAATGAAGGCCTCGGCCTTCTCCTCCCAATTCTGCTTGACAGAGTCTTCTAACTTAGCATACTATATGGCCGCTATACCAGACATGGTACGGCCAAAGAGAGACAATTTCTGTAGTCGAGTCAGGCCTATCAGCCGCAGGATATCTGAAAATAGGCGCGAATGCACCATTGGATCCCTAGAGCCATCGAAACGGTCTATGTGCGGCATTTTAAACCAATATGGCAATGTCACTGCAGAATCGGTGTACTCGTCTTCTATATCCGGGATAGAGTTAACCCCTTGTGCTCTCTTGAATAATTTTGCTAGTTTATTGACCTTGAGTGCAGTTGGGTCAACCTCAAACTCAAACAGAGCCTCAGTCTGGTAAACAGGGGTTTTGGAGGCTTGTGTTGGGATTGGTTCTACTAGATTGCCCTGGTTTTCTTGGACATTGGTAGTATGAGCTGTGGCTCTGGGTGTTGGGATACCCCGTGGGAGGTGTATGGAATACAGAGGCCACAGCCGGTTGTGGTTGCTGTTGTTGTAGTTGGGTTATAACCTCAGCCTGGTGGGCCACATCTTGTTATAGGGTTTCAACTATCTACTGCAGATGATGTATCAATTCTTCCATACTGACTAGGGGATACTGTGGCATTGGACTAGGTGTTTGATCACGTGCTAGGCTAGAAGTAGATGACCATTCCCGGACCTGACTGGACACAGGTGAGTTAAGGGGTGACTGTTGTAAAAACTGAACCGGTGAACTCTGCCTGATTCTCCTCCGTCTTGTAACCGGTGGGAGTGAGGTAAACACGGGCTGTCCCCAAACAAGATCCTTGGCTTTATAAAGTCTTCTGACTCAGGTCCAGAGTACTTGGGAGATATCCGAACTTTCTAAAGCTATGGTGTTAAACTACCTAGCAAAAGAAATAAAGCAAAAATAGCAGTAATCAGAAACCGCACAGCACCTCAGCTAATGATGTTATCAACACAGACAAAATCAAAGTCGTAGGACTGCACTCCACACTGATTTTCGCCCCCAAAACAGATACCAAACTTGCAACTGCTATGCACATCCCTGTACAGTTTCACTGTAAAGTACATACCAGTTAAAGAGAGCCAAAACACCCCTATGCTGGGGTAGGGTTACTCTGTCCTAGTTTCATCAGGAACTAGGGTTCACTATTCAAACAAAGCGGTTTTCACACAAGCCTGCATTTCTGGTGAGCATCCTATCCTAGTTTGGAACAGTCACTAAGGCTTTACTATATGCCACTAGGCCGAATTGTCAAAAAGGGTACCTCAACAAGACTACCTAATATACCTTTCGTACCTAACACAATGAAAGGAGGATCAAACAGTACAGCAGTAGTCCAGATCCAAGGGTTGTGTTCCCATCATGGCAGAGCCCACGACCGGTTAGCCTTTTGGCAAGCTTTTGGGTAAGCCTCCCGCAAACTATCCAGGAATAGTAGATGGCAAACACAATGACTTAAGCGCACCAATGCAAATGCAATGTAAAGAACATATAAGTGTATACAAAATTTCACATCATGAAGTTCGAGTCAAGTTCTCTAAGTCCCCAGCAGAGCCGCCAGAAACTGTAGCTTGACTTTTCACGCTCCTTCCGGAAGACAAATAAGCCCTACAGTATCGGACTCCCGTGGTTCTGAATCTGATCCCACGAGTGCAATGTGAAATAGATAAACACCAAAGAGTCCAAATCCAGCAAATCTTTTGTAAAATCGATTTTGAATCAAATTGTCAAAAATAGACTGCTTTGCCAAATATAGAGCCACCACCTAAATATTTTTGGAAAAATTTAGGAAACCCATGACTTCTTCCAAAGGCCACGTTTCCTTCATCACCAAGATTGTCTCGGCTCGAGAACTTAGGCATGAGAGAGGAAGGTCATGAATTGAGCACCCCCGCTCGCCCGATCAAAGATCAGCCTCTACTAATCATGATGTGAATCTCATTTACATTATATGCTCTTGTTCCGGATTATTAGGCTAACATTACTATGTGTTTCGCACACAAGTATAGACTAATTTAAAAATTAGAACATTTGATTTCATGTTTGTTTTCTTTGAAAAGAGTTTTGCGAATGTGCCACTTGAAAAAGTGGGCTTAAACGTACATTAATCAAACTTATCATAATTCAAGTAACTAGCCTTCATCTGCAGGCATTCAAACAATTTAACACTTAAGCACTTAACCTCATGGTGAACATGCTTTACATGGCAACATTAACATACTCATGGAATATGTTAAAACAAATAAAAGCTCATCTAGTACTCCAAGCCAAAAAGATGAAAAAGTTAGAAAAATGCATGATCCTAACTAATGCAATATGACTAATGCAACACATGCGATATGCAATTACTAGGCTCGGCTGCTTAACATAACATGTGAATCAATTTGATAGCATGTGGTCTAAGCACGTATTCAAAGAAATGTTTAGCTAACAATGCAAGTTAGAATGATGAACCGAGCCTCGATGCATGCAATACAAGTGGATGCAAGACATGAGAGATGCTAAACAAAACATGATGCCCTAAACTAACCATCATAAGTAGGTAAATAAAAGGGAGAAAGACGTGGGGTTGGAAGACATACACATTATTACAAGTTTGCGCCCTCACGTAGGAGGGTCCGAATAAACTAACTAGCTAAGCTAATTAACTAGCTATTACAACAACAAATTAAATAATTATTACAAACCGAATAAACTAACTATTCTAGCTAGTTATTACAAAACCAATAACACTAACTAATAAATTACACTGATTAATTAATTACAAATTAGAACTAACTAATTAATTATAACATGAATACAATATGAAATAAATAGCTAAATTAATTAATCAGCCCTGGGAAGCAAGGAATGTTCATGCATGCGCAGATTTCCATCCGAAAAGCCTACTGTTCTGCTGCCAGAATGCTTCTGTTTTTCTCCAAAAGGGTTGCTGCTTAATTTGACAAAAGTGGCCTGCAAGCCAGAAGTGGTGGCCTGCCAGCCACAAATGGTAGCCTACCGTACAAAATTAGTAGCCTGCCGGCCACAAAAGTCTGGTTCCTCCTGCTACAATAGAAAGCATACAAAGCAAGAACAGGGTATTCTCAAGGTATGTTTGTACGCCTTACCCCTCCTTATCATCAAAACAACTCAAAGAAGTGGCAAGCTTAATTCACAAGCTATCAATCGATGCAATTTCATTGCATGATGGCCTATGAACTAAGGTGTACAATTTCAATAAATGCAACAAGAAAGACTCTCAAATCTCCTCTCTATCATGGCTTGATCAAGGGAAGTGGTTGACATTGACTCTTGAACCGTTTTCATCATGAACAAGTATGAAACGATTCAGGACTCAAAGGTTCAATTAACGTCCAATTGAACCCGGACCAAGTTATTATCTTGCATCATTTTTTAGTCCTCACTTTTATTATACCATTTTAATTACCAATCATTCCTTAGTCAATTAAGTCCAAGAGTGAACTTTAAGTCCTCTAATGGAAAGGAGTACCAAATCAAGAGTTGTTTTAGGCATAAGAGAAGTGTTATGCCGTTGGTAATGAACCCCCAAAGGGATTAAACTATTAAGCATAAGGCCTCAATCTCAAGCTTAAACAAGCAAGTGACTTGAAACAACTTTCAAAGCAAAGCAAAAAGCCAAGAAAGAAGGGAGGTTGCAGAAGTGATTAGGGGTGAAAACAAGTATGGAAAGCCATAAAAAAATGTTATCAACTCAAATAGGTTGGTGGCTAAGGCCTAAACCACCAACCTAGGAGGACTATTACACTACAAGCATGCAATACAAAGCTCAAATGCAACAAGGAACTAGAAATAGTCCTAAATTAGTGCTAAATCAGTCCTAAAACATGCTGGAATTACGACAAAAATAGCTAGAACAATATGCTAAAACATGGAGCATGTTAAGTCAGTAAACAAGCACAAGGAGGGGAGGCTACCCCCTCCATTTTTGGGACTTCAAAACATTGTTTTAGCCTCTAAAATAACTCCAAAATGCAATATTTAAAAGCTCAAAAAAAGTAGACAAAAAGGTGGGAAACACAAGACCAAAGGCCTAAGAAATGAGATATAAAGAAGGGTGATCCACCCCTCCACCCCTATTGTCCTTAAACCACAAGTTTTAGCCCAAAAATACAAAGTTTAAACAGCCCAAAAATAGTCTAAAAACAGTAGGCAAAATAGCAATTAAAGCAAAGTAATAAGCCAAGACTTATACCTCTTGAAGATGAGAACCCTTTCCAAGTGTTAAACCAACAATTACACACCTTCAAGAGCTCAAAGTAGGCTCAAAAGTACCTCAGCTCAAATACCACAAGGTTTGGTTTAGAGTTTATAGGCAAAAGTTTGCAAAAGCTTAAGGATTTGCAAGAGAGAGAGAGAATTGTAAAGAGAGAGAGAGAGAGAGAGAGAGAGAGAAAATTTTTCTTTAAAATGTTCAACCCTAAAAAATGAAAGAGGAGGTCTCCTATATATAGAAAAGCATCAAACTCCCTCGGAAATATCAATACATACACGTGTAGGCAAGTGCATGCATCTGTGGAAACAGCTGGCATAGCTAGCCAAAATATCTACAAAAATACACTTGTGGCCAGCAGGCCACTAATGTTGGCCGGCAAGCCATACAAGTGGCCGGCAGCCCACAAAAGGGGGTCGGCAGGTCAAAGGGTTTTTAGGCTTGAAAAACTAGGGTTTTGGTCCAAAACGAGGCAAGAGGTATATAGGGTTTGAAGGCTCAAAGTTATGGCATCCTGCTGAGGACTTCGAGCAGTTGACAAGCATATACAACTGCATCATCAGACGCACAAGCGATGGTGTCCAAGTCGTAAGGGCGGTCAAAAATGGGGTGTCTACATAGGCTACAGGGTGCATTTACATTGTTACAGCACTAGAGCAGTTGCTTGGAACCTTTGTTGTGAGAGGCAATTTTGTCGTGTTCAATTTTATGGCTAGAGTGTTGATTGATACGGGTGCGTCGCATTCATTTATATTTACTGCTTTTGCTTCTGCTTTAGGATTAGAGATCGATCAGCTAGAATCTCCTTTGTGGGTTGAGTCACCGACTGGGGGTAGAGTGGCATTGGGGCAAATGTGCCGCTCTTGTGAAATTGAGGTTGCGGATCGTCGACTCTCTTTTTATTTTATTATCTTAGACATGCACACTTTTGATGTTATACTGGGTATGGATTGGTTGTCACATTTTCGGGCCACGATAGATTGTCAGCGCCAGCAAGTGCCTGTATGCACGCCTACTGGGGATAGCTTTTATTTCATATGTGATCGGAGTGATAACTCTTTTGTGCCGTTGTATGATCTTAAGGGTCGGGGAGGGTTTAGTTTTCTTTTTTTCCTTT
This sequence comes from Camellia japonica, assembly GCA_030407325.1. Taxonomy (NCBI): domain Eukaryota; kingdom Viridiplantae; phylum Streptophyta; class Magnoliopsida; order Ericales; family Theaceae; genus Camellia; species Camellia japonica. Next base: position 9,843 of record JAPPVO010005236.1, on the reverse strand, counting down.
TTATAGCTAGTGAAGATAGTGCGATCCGTGGTGACTTGCCGATGGTAGTTTGTGAATACCCGAATGTTTTTCTGGAAGATCTCACTAGCTTGCCACCCCACCGGGAGATTGAATTTTCCATCCATTTAGTGCCAAGCACGACACCGATTTCCATGGCACCATATAGATTTGTGCCGGTCGAGTTACATGAATTGAAGATCCAACTCCAACACCTTTTAGATAAGGGCTTTATTTTTCCTAGTACGTCCCCTTGGGGAGCACCAGCTCTCTTTGCTAAGAAGAATGATGGGTCATTACGGTTGTGTATCAATTACTGCAAGTTGAACCAAGTTACCGTTAAGAACAAGTATCCTTTATCCAGAATATAAGACTTATTTGACCAACTTAAGGGGTCTCGTCGCTTGGTCCTTGACTTACTTAGAATGCACAAGTTGTTTGCTAAATTCGAGAAGTGTGAGTTTTGGCTAACAGAGGTGAAATTTTTTGGGCATGTGGTGTCAGGAGAGGGGTAACCATTGATTCCTCCAAGATTGACGCCATACAAGATTGGGAACAGCCTAAGCACGCTTTTGAAATATGAAGTTTCTTAGGATTAGCCGGGTATTACCGTCGTTCTGTGAGGGACTTCTCTAGATTAGCTGCACCGTTAACCAGGTTGACCAGAAAGGGTGTCAAATATGTATGGAACGAGACTTGTGAAAAGTCATTTCAGGAGCTTAAGGTTAGGTTGACTACTGCTCCAATTTTGATAATTCTAGAAAGGGGTTTGGGCTATACTATGTATTGTGATGCGTCCCGGGATGGGCTTGGGTGTGTGTTGATGCAAAGGGGAAAGGTTGTAGCTTATGGGTCACGACAGTTGAAAAACCACAAGAAGAACTACCTCACTCACGATTTAGAGCTAGCAGAAGTGATATTTGCATTGAAAATTTTGAGACATTAATTGTATAGTGAGAAGTTTGACGTTTATTCTGAACACAAAAGCTTAAATAGTTGTTTTCTTAAAAAGACCTGAATTTACGCCAATGTAGATATATGGAGTTTGTAGAAGACTATGATTTTGAGTTGCACTATCATCCAGAGAAGGCCAATGTTATAGCCGATGCCCTTAGCTGAAAGTTTGTGAGTATAGTGACTAGTGTGGCCATTCGGGAATGGATTGTGTTGGGTGATATTGGCGAGTATGACTTGCATCTTGGCAAGTCTAGTGAGGGTGCTACCTTGTTTACTCTAACTGCAACAACCCACCTTGATTAGCAAAATCATAGAAACACAACAGGGTGACCGTGAGGTGGAGACAATCTGGGCGAGAATCTCAAATGGGAAGGAAGAGAAGGGTTTGAACATTTGTAAAAAGGAGGTTCTTCGGGAGTTTCATCATTCGCACCTTGCGGTACATTTGGGAGGCACAAAAATGTACCGAGATTTGAGTCGTCAGTTTTGGTGGAGGGGCATGAAATGGGATGTTGCTTCATTTGTATCGAAATGTCTCACTTGTCAACAAGTGAAGGCCGAACACCAAAGACCAGTGGGTTTGTTACAACCCCTACCCATAGTCGAGTGGAAGTGAGAGCATGTCACCATGGACTTCATGGTTAGACTTCCGAGGACACAATGGGATAACGATGTTGTTTGGGTGATTGTTGATAGGTTGACTAAGTCTACACACTTCATTTATATGCGCACAGGTGACTCAGTCAATTATTTGGCAGAGTTGTACATTAGAGGCATAGTTCGACTTTATGGGGTTCCAGTGACCATTGTTTCAAAAAGAGACCTTCGTTTCACCGCCCGATTGTGGCAAAGTCTTCAAGAGGCCTTGGGAACTAAGTTGACCTTTAGCATAACCTATCATCCTCAAACCGATGGGCAATCCAAGCGTACTATACAAATTTTGGAAGACATGCTTAGGGCTTGTGTTTTAGATTTCAAGGTGTCATGGGAGAGACACCTACTGTTGATTGAGTTTGCCTACAACAATAGTTATCAAATGAGTATAAGAATGGTGTCGTTTGAGGCCTTGTATGGCCAACCTTGTAGATCACTGGTTTGTTGGGCGAAGTAGGAGATTCACCGATGCTGGGCCCAAAATTTGTCCAAGAGACAACGGAGAAAATTGCTCTCATCCGAAAGAGATTGGTTACGACTCAAAACCAACAAAAGAGTTATGCAAATAAGAGGAGGCGACCTCTATCTTTTGAGATCATTGACCATGTGTATTTTAATATCTCACCGAGGTGGGGTTTGATAAGGTTTGGGAAGAGTGGGAAACTATCTCCAAGGTTTGGGCCATTTGAAATCTGAGAGCGGATCAGAGAGATAGCATATCGTTTGGCCTTACTACCACAACTTTTCAAGGTTCACAATGTATTTCATGTTTCCATGCTTAAAAAGCACGAACCTAGCCCTTTACATGTGCTTGATTGGGTTGATTTAGAAGTAAATGATGATGCTTCTTATGAGGAGCAACCGGTTCAAATATTAGATACCCGAGAACAAGTATTGAAGGGCAAAACCATACCCTTGGTGAAGGTGTTGTAGAGACATCATGGTGTTGAGGAGGTAACTTGGGAACGAGAAACGGAAGTCCACTCCAAATACCCGAATTTGTTTAACAATCTTTAGTTGTTTTGTGGTCTTGTAAACTTTGGTGTTGTTGTGGAAATTGAATTTTTTCAATGCAAATTACAAGTTTTTGAACTCCATGTGATTTGGAAAAGCATAGATTTGATAAAAACTCATCCAATGTTAATGAAATCATCAAGTTGTTGAAAATGTACTAAGTGATCATATTGCTGGTTGTGGCATGAGTCTTGCGTAGTGGTATTGTTTGGTTAGATCTTGTCTTTACAGAAGAGATTAGTTTAATTTCAGGGACAAAATTTCCTATAGTAGGAGGTTGTAATGTCCCGACTCCTTTAAAGCAATTGAGTGTATTTTTGGAAATCTTTGTCCCTTTGTGTGTCTTCTTCATTGTTAAACCTCTTGAAGCTTGTATTGTTATTCATTCGCCTTTATGGTTGTTCCGTTAGGCACATCCTTGTGTATTCTGAGATGTCATTTTGTACTTTTGGCTGTTGGGGAGAAATCGGGAAGGTTGGCCAATGTTTTGGTAGAACCTAGTCTCACTTCTAGGTTGAGACCACTCGAGCGGTGTTTTGGTCGCTCGAGCGGTGAATTTGACCTTCCAGTACTTTGGTTTGCAGTCTGAACTTCTGGGATCTTGAATTCCTCACTTGAGTGAAGAATTTATCGCTTAAGCGGCCTTTTACAAAGGGGTGTGGAGTTTCTGGGAGTGGGTGTTCTTGGCTTGAGTACAAGTTTCATCACTCGAGCGATATTTCAAATTTGGACTGTTCGCTTGAGCGCACGATTGGTCACTCGAGCGGTCTATCGTCTGTCAGCTCTAAAAATTGAGTCAAATCACTTCAAAAGTTGAGCCTTGTACACTTTTCCATCACTTTTCACTTCACACTCTCTCTTTACATCAACTCTCATTTTCTTTTCTCTCATCTCTCTTTAGAAACCCTCCAACTCACTTCATTTACTCCTTGATCTCTCTCTAACCATTGAGATTTCAACTTGTGTGCCTTCATTAATTTTGAAGAGCTTGTCAAGGACTACATGGTGTGCAGTGGAGATTGGATTTTAGCACCATTGGTTTCGGAAACTTCCATCCCTTCTTCTCAAGGTATTAAAGTAGGGATGTTCTTTGAGTTATATATATGGTTTTTAGCATTTCTCGTCCGTCTCACTATGTTTCTTGGTGTTAATTGATCTTTGGATGTTAAATCTAGAAAATATTAGGGAAAATGTATTCTCCCTCATGATTTGGTCCAAGACAAATTATTTTGGGTATACTATGAACTATTTGCGGATATTGTTTGTAGTGTTTTGTAAATAAAGAAAAAAAAAACCATATTTTGATAAAACCCTAGCTTTTGGGGAAATTTGCGAAAAAGTGAAATTGATGTGATATTTATGAAATTGATGATAAATCTCTTGAGAATATGAAGAAAACTTTCCAGGTTAGTACATTATTGAGGCACACATGAAAGGAAAAAATGAAATTTTGGTTGAACAAACGTGAGAGATGTTGGTAACATTGTATAAAGGCGATAATTATATATAGCCTATTTTCATTGATTCATTTGTATTATTTTGAACTTTGTTTACCTGTGATCATAACTTTGAAATAAATCCTTGATTTTGAGAGAGACAATTGTTGTTCGGGGTAAATACGTTTGGTAAGTCCTTAGGGGGTGTAGATTGGAAATTAAGTTGGCCTGAGTGTCCTTGGTGTAAGACCAAAAACATGCACGTGTGGGTGCCTAAGCCCTCTGGTTAGTAGCTGGTAAGGTAGGATTTTGGTAGTGCTTGATATGCCCACTTGCAGACAATAGCCCTGAGGAATTACCGGAATCGTATTTACTACCCCACTGTTTAACTCTTGTTTTCGGGATAATAATGAATCTTGAATGAGATATTGCATGAAGTTTTTTTTTTTTTAAGAGAATGTAAACATTTGACATTTGATCATGGAATGACACCATATTCACATAACTTATGAGATTGCTTAAAACGTATATACTTTGTGAAGATATCTCTACTGGATTTTGTGCTCACCCCGAGTGAAATTGTACAGGAAAGGATGTAGTAATTCTGCCTAGTTGAAGGCATGGAAATGTGTTAAGAGCAAGAGACTCTCCTTTTTGTGTGATGTTAATGCAAGCCAAGGGTTTTTTCTTTTGTGTTGGGTTGTTAACTTTTTTATGTAAACCAGCCTCCAGCCTTGGAATTTGTAGCCTCAAGGCATTTACTTATTGTTGATTTCTTTTTATTCCTTATAGTTGCACATGCTATGGATTCATCTTTTAAGAGGTGTGAATGTGTATTGCATGTGAGATTTTCTTTGAAGGAGTTTGTACATCAAGGTCGAATTGCATGTTGGATGTTTATTTCATTTAATTTTAGTATTAATATTTTGAAGGCATTATAACACTTTTACCTTATTAGAAGTATCCATGCTACAATGCATAACTCTAATGAAATCATGTTAACTATCATTCTAGAATTACATAGAACAATGATATTTGAGCACAATATACGTTCACATATGGATATTTATCTATGATTTGAGGCACGAGATGTGATGATTTATGATGGATTAATCAAATGTAATTGAAATGAAATATAAAGAAAATGGTTAATTAAAGTAATGAAATGAGAAAAGATTAGGATAATCAGAACATTGGCTTTGTGATACTTATGCTCTATTAGATTTGGATCTCGACGGTTTCCATGCGTTTTGTTTTATTTTATTTTTAAGATTCTTCTTGCAAAGATCCGGGCATTCTCTGGCTCGGAGATAAGGTGTTGCAAATAATTTTTTTCATCAATATGGATTTATTTTTTATTTTTTATTAAGGAAAGTGTTTTCTGGTTTGAAACCATATGAAGGGTAGTCGCGGAATGTTGGTAACATAATATAATTGATTATATTTTAGAAAATTGAGTCTTTTATTTCTTCATAGTAGCTATTGTTTGTTTAATGAATAATTTGCTCTATAAGATAATCGAGAAAAGAAAATAGTAATAAGATTTTTCTCCTAGTTTTAGAATGTTGGGAGGCATGATAGTATGATGTTTATAATTTTTATTGAACAATTGATTAATGTTGGCCAATCCATCCAATAAATTGCATAATTGATTGGTGGTGGACAATCCTTCCTGATTCAATTGGACAGTCAATTGGAGTGGCAAATTCTTCCAATCAATTAGTTAATTGATACTTTTGAAATCTGATATCTAATATTTGAAATGTATATGAATTCCAGATATGAACTTTTGTTAAGTACTTGGTATATTGTGGGATGAATGGTGTTGCTAAACTCATGTGAGCACATTATGTGCTCTGTAATTCATATTATCACATATGCAAGCAGTGGTGATTTGCAGAATGGTGGTCAGTTGTGGTGCATAGGCACCATGAGCAGTGGTGTAGGTTTTTTTTTTTTTTTTTTTTTTTTTTTTGAACTTCAAATGAGTTTTGTTATGGGGTAATTCTCTCTTTGTCAAAAGTTAAGTATTATTTTTATAGATTAGCCATGGAAAGTTAGTTTTCTTTTACATTTTTTAAGTGATCTCACTAATGAGATTTGCCACTTTATCTTGCTATCCATGAGAAGTACTCTGACTATTATGGATTTGGTGCTCCTTCATTTCTAAAGGACATATTTTGTTGCTGGTGATTCTTTTGTTTTTGACTTCTTTTGGACATAGGAATTAACATTAAATGGGAATCTTTGGTTATGTAGAAATTAGTTTTTAAGTGATGTAGTAATTGGCAAATTTGTAGCTAGCATCAACATTTGAAGAATGTCCTCATTATGCCTATCTTTTTATCCTTCTGTCTTTATGTGATTGTTAGCAACTCAAGTTCTCTTTAATTTTCCTTCTCAAGCAAACACCTAGGTTAGGAACTCTCTTCCTTACAATTGTTTATTAGCTCATCACTTTCTTTCTTGAAATGCAATGGGTTAATGAATATTAACATTGAATGGGCTAATGTTTTGAAAATTTCAGGAATATTTCTTTTCTAGATGAGCTTGGTACTATAAGTGGTTGGGCACAAAATGTATCCATATTGCAAGAGTACAGAGCAATTGATTGCACAATTGATTGTGTATCATTATCAGCCAAGTCTAAACAACACAAATCTGCTCCTAATCGATTGCACAATTGATTGTAAAATTGTAGTGTGAAAAGTATTGAATTATAGCATTTGTAGTATATATGAATTTAATGTCTGGGATTTATCTATTGGCCATGATTGAAGTAGAAATAGAGGTTAAAGTACATGGTAAACAGAGATAAAGTTTTGATAGGAGTTGTCATTTTGTTTGCCGTCTATCTCTTGCTATGAAGCTGGTGAAGATTAAGCATTATCATTGACATTTCTTTTTAATTGTATCTGATTTGATCATCACTTGGGATTTTTGGCTTCGAAGTAGTATTTTTGTTTGCTGGCTATCTCTTGCAATAAAGCTGGTAAAGATTAAAAATTGAGGCATTGAAACATGATCATTGACATTTCTCTTTTAATTGTATCTGATTTGATTGACACTGGGATTTTTAGCTTCGAAGTAGTTGTTTTCGTGTTTCTACTCTTTCAATAAGTACAATTTGTTTAAACTATAAGATTCATTGTCTTAAGCAGTTCAATGACTTTGTGTTCTTGAGTTTAATTTTTTTTTTTTTTGTTGGTGTGTTTTTCCTCTTTAATCAAAGAGGAAGAGTAATCTCAATTCAAAGATATCTTATTATTATTATTTTTGTAATTGCAGTTAAACAAAAAATTAAAAATTGTGCATGTGTAAATTTTTGGTAATCTGGGCCCCATTATGAACTGGTTATACAATTTGGATTTTATCTTTTCTATGTTTGGTTGCTAGTAAAAGTTGGAAAATGAGTGCCAACTGATGTATAGTGGCTAAAATAGTGGTTTAAGGTCCTCAAAACAAATATTATAAATCTGAGTTTATTTAAATGTTGAAACAAGTGATTAATATCTGAAAGTTATTTACGAAATGGTAGTAGAATTGATAAAAGTTGTTGGGCATGGATATTGTAAGACCTATGGAGAAGAAGTGCCTTGGAGTGCAAGTACATACGGAAAAGGCTAACAGTAGTTGTGGAATGTGGTGGTAACAGAATATAATTGATTATGTCTATTCTTTTTCTTTTTTTTTTCATTGTAGCTATTGTTTGTTTAATGAATAATTTGTTCTCTAAGATAATGGAGAAAGAAAAATAGTAACAAGATTTTTTTCCTGGTTTTAGAACATTGGGAAGCATGATAGCATGATTGTTTACAATTTTTATTGAACAATTGATTAGTGTTAGCCAATCCATCCAATCAATTGCACAATTGATTGGTGGTGGACAATCCTTCCAATCAAGTAGTGAATGGATTAGTGGTGGCAAAGCCATCCGATCAATTGGACAATCGATTGTAGTGGCCAATTCTTCCAATCAATTAGTTAATCAATGCCTTTGCAAATTTAGATGTGCAATCGATTAGTAAACTAATTTTGTTGACTTGTAGAAAAGTGATCTTGAGTCTTTATAGTGCCCGTGACTGCCAATATTATGATAGGATACATGACATTAGAACCCATGCATCATCTCCAATTCATGTATCATTACTTAACTAAGGTATATATTAATGCTTGTTAAGGATTTTTATGAAAAACTGTTAATACAAATTTACTATATCCAAGTTGTGGGAGCCGAATATATGGCTAAATCGGAAAGGGCATGTTTTAGTACTGACATTAACCGGTCGTCCAGCAAATATTAATCGGCCCCATCCTGCAAGGCTAGGGTGGGCCGAATACGATACGTAAGCCGATTAATCTGATTAAAGAAGATCGTAGGGGGCCGAATATAAGGACGGGTAATGATTAAAAATTAGGCCCAGGCCCCGAGGCCTCAGGAGGAACAGATATAAATAAAGAAGCAGCGTTCTTGTGATGAGGTAAAAAAAAAAACACTTCACTAAACTTAGTAAACAAGCTTTCTTGAGTATAAGAACTGACTTGCCCGTCGGAGTGCTAACCCCGGCACCCCCGACCGGAGTATTTGTCTTTGCAGGTGACTAGCTGAGTATCAAGAGCGTCTCCCAGGATCTGAAGAGTATTTCCAAAACCACTTCCCCACAATTGGCGCCGTCTGTGGAATACTCAAGTACATCCATGGAAGGCGTGACGCAAGATCCTCCGATAGCCACCGACGAGACTACACAGAGAGACGACATCACTCCGGCAAATATGCTCGGGAAGGAAACCATCGCTGCGAGACGCGCCTTGAATTTTGACTCGCCAACGACTTCAGCGCAGGAGACGATGCAAGCCATCATAGAACAAGCTAAACAGAATGAGCAAAGGCTGGAAAATATGCTCGCAGAAAATGAACGCCTCCGTCAAGATTTGGCCCTGGAAGTAGCAAAATCCAAAGAAGCCGCGCGCCAAGACCCCGAACGACCCCGAGGGCAGGTAAACAACGACCTCGAGCCCGACCAAGGGAAACTGATAGCGACTCCAACTCATTATCCACGGAGCATAACAAGGGACGCTCAGACACTTCCAGCTCCTCTGAAAAAAGCCCACACACAAGGAACAAGCGCAGAAGAAGCAGTTCAGACGAAGAGGACCGGCACGATCCTTTTATCCGACGAATTGCGAGGGCGGCCCTGCCCAAGAAGTTCAAAGCTCCATCATTTACTCTCTACGACGGAAAATCAGACCCCACTGATCATATACGTCACTACAAGCAGGCCATGACGTTGCATGCAGACAATGAAGCCCTCATGTGCCGAATATTCCCCAGCAGCTGGGGCCCACTAGCTGTCAGATGGTATTACAAGCTGGAGCCGGCTTCGATCAGAAGTTTCCATCAATTACAAAAATCCTTCAGGGCCAGGTTCATCACCAACGAGGTACAGCCGAAACAGGCCGACTCTCTCTGGGCTATGCAGATCCAACCAGGAGAAACGCTGAGAGCATATTCGGCGCGATATTGGGAGTGCTTCAATCTCGTTGACGACGCTTGCAACGACTCCATGGCCGTCACCGCCTTCAAAATGGGACTACATCCTGACAGTGCTCTTCGCAACTCCCTGACCAGAAGACCCCCAAAACAGTCTGGGCGTTGATGAAGAAAGTCGAAGAGTATTGCAAAGTGGAAGACGATGCCTTGAGAATCAAAGCCAGACAAGTGTCCACCAAACCGGCACCCTCCTGATATTGCTCAGCCGATAAGTTCCGTGCCACCTCTGAGCCC